>JAFMOD010000532.1:690536-768036 GCA_019802435.1 Corydoras maculifer
CGGTGGGGTTCCCCATGCCCATCCAGAGGAGAACGTTTTGGGCGCTGGGCAGATACACCCAGGACAGGGCGCCAATCCATCGCTGGGCACACACTCACTCACACACACACTATATGGGGCAATTTGGAGAATTCAATTGACTTGATCCATGTTCTTGGACTGTGGAAGGAAACCGGAGAACCCGGAGGAAACCCACGCAGACACGGGGAGAACATGGAAACTCCACCCAGATGGGGATTCGAACCGGGAATCCCTAGTGTTGAGAGGCGAACGTGCTAAACCACTAAGCCACCGTGCCGCCCTATATATATGTATATATATATATATATATATATATATATATATATATATATATATATATATATATATATATATATATATATATATATATATATATATATATATATATATATATATATATATATATATATAATAGGAAATATATATAAATATATATATAAGGAAATTAAAAGTCATGAGGTGAATTTAACTTAAGAAATGTCGTAGGAAGTATTGTTTACAGTATACGGACAAGCCATCATTGTGTAAAATATTCTGGTCTTGGTGCTTTAATGTGTAGTGGTGACTGATTACACGTAAAACGATCGCAAACACTCCAGTACTTCCAATCAGAGTGGGTTGGATTTAGAAATGTGATTGTATTACAGGCTTGACATTGATAAATGATTCACGGAAGTCAATGCAAATGTTTTTATTGATAAACGTGCAACAGCACTTTGGGTTTGGTCATTTGGTTTCAATAGTTTAATTTCTAATAAGTCCCTGATGTACTTCATTCCCTTAAACAGCAGGTTTAAGAGTTCGTCCCACACTGAATTTATTTACAACAAACAAATACAAGGTTTAGATTTTTACAGAGATTTATTTATATAGTTTATTATACGTATCTTCCTCTCTGCTCTCTCTGCGTAGCAGCACCACTTATGTTCCTTCATATCTGTGTTTAGTTCTCCAAGGAGAAGTATCTATTGGAGTCTCCACCGGAGAAACTGCGGAAGGAGCTGGAGGAGGAACTCAAACTCAGCAGCAGCGACCTGAGGAGCCATGGCTGGTACCATGGCCGCATCCCACGGGAGGTTTGTGTGATTTTAAATATATCATTTGGGCTAAAAGTATGTGGACGTCAAAACAATTTAGGCGTAACTGGATTTTTTTTTAAATCTGAGATTTTATAAGCACATCCTGGTTCAGATGATGATGCTGGTACACGTATGTGTTGTATTATTGTCTGCCTCAATGGTTTCCATCATTTGATAGAGATTTATTGATTTCTTTATGGTTATCACAAGTGGATTTATCATCTGGTTTGTCTTTGGTGGGTTTTTCTTTAGCTTCACATTGTGGCTCTTGTTCTGTCTGTTTTCTTGCCTATAGTTTCTTTTATATTGACTGTGTTCTCTTATTTTGCCTCCGGCTCATAGCTGGTTTGTTTTTATTGGAATGTCAGTGAATATCTAAGCTTTTAATGGGGTGAAGTTCACACACGAATCAGATTATTTCCATATACTGTATATACCTAAAATATTGCACCTGTGTTTTACATTCTAAACAGACAGTTGTTACTTTACTGAATGTTAACTTGCAATAATGTCGGTATGTAGCATTTTTTTGTTGTTGTTGTCTTCCAAATCCAGATTCCATTCCATTCATCATCTTCCACTTTATCCTCTACTAGGGTCACGGCGGGGGTTCCCCATGCCCATCCAGGGGAGAACGTTTTGGGCGCTGGGCAGATACACCCAGGACAGGGCGCCAATCTATCGCTGGGCACACACTCACTCACACAAACACTCTATATGGGGCAATTTGGAGAACTTAATTGACTTGATCCATGTTTTTGGACTGTGGGAGGAAACCGGAGAACCCAGAGGAAACCCACGCGGACACGGGAAGAACATGGAAACTTCACCCATTCGAACCGGAAATCCCTAGTGCTGAGAGGAGAACATGCTAAACCACTAAGCCACCTAAAATTGAATGTATTTATTCATTTAAAAAAACTTTTGTTATTTGTTGTTTAATTCAGGTCACTGAAGGTTCTGCTGAACGGGTTTGTAGTTCCTTCACATTAATGATCTCGAACAGTTTATCATAGATTCATGAGGAACCGAAATTTCAACACCGCAATGTGGCTCAACACTCTATTCTGCAGCAGGACTGTATTTATAGATTCTGAAAAAACACAATCTGTATTTTGAACAAGCAAATCAAAATGCAAACGATTACTTGTCTCAAATGGAAAACATTTGTGAAATGACAGCGATATGATTAATGACTCTCAGACACGTTGGACCTTATGGCTCTTATTTTTTTCAATTATTTTCTTTTATGGGCATAATGATTATTATTTTAATAAAAATTAAAAAAGAAAGAACAAAATTATATCAGCCTAAAGCTTAAAAATGATTCTATTTCATGTCAGGACAATTAGAGCCACCGAGCACACAAGCTAGAGCAGAAATAATAAGTAATTCATAATAATTAGTTATAATTAAGAGGAGAGCGTTTCATTCATGATTTCGAATAAAACCGCCGGAAAACAAATTTAAATTAATATATTTTGTTGAGGCGGCACGGTGGCTTAGTGGTTAGCACGTTCGCCCGTGTCTGCGTGGGTTTCCTCCGGGTTCTCCGGTTTCCTCCCACAGTCCAAAAACATGGATCAAGTTAATTGAATTCTCCAAATTGCCCGATATAGAGTGTGTCTGTGTGAGTGAGTGTGTGTCCAGCGATGGATTGGCGCCCTGTCCTGGGTGTATCTGCCCAGCGCCCGAGACGTTCTCCCCTGGATGGGCATGGGGAACCCCCCGTGACCCTAATAGAGGATAAGCGGAAGATAATGAATGAATGAATATTTTGTTGAGGGCGGCATGGTGGCTTAGTGGTTTGGCATGTTCTCCTCTCAGCACTAGGGATTCCCGGTTCGAATCCCCATCTGGGTGGAGTTTCCATGTTCTCCCCGTGTCTGCGTGGGTTTCCTCCGGGTTCTCCAGTTTCCTCCCACAGTCCAAAAACATGGCTCAAGTCAATGGAATTCTCCAAATTGCCCCATATAGAGTGTGTGTGTCTGTGTGAGTGAGTGTGTGCCCAGCGATGGATTGGCGCCCTGTCCTGGGTTTATCTGCCCAGCGCCCGAAACGTTCTCCCCTGGATGGGCATGGGGAACCCCACCACGACCATAAAAGAGGATAAAGCGGGAGATAATGAATGAATGAATTAATATTTTGTTGATTTACTTTTAAACCATTAATTTAAAATCAATTAATCAAATCAAGTAATCAAATCACTACAGTGGAAATCCGGAAATATTATACAGTGCCGTAGCTGAATCTGCTTATATTGATGAGTTCCATTATGCCCCGCTGACCAGGCCAGTACTGGTGTAACAGCGCCATCTAGTGCAAATGCTTAACAATTGATCGAGAATTAAACCCATTGGCAGTGTAAAGGAAAGTTAAACCCCTTAGAATTAGAATCAGAAGACTTTATTGATTTATATATATATAACTTTATTGTAGTTTTAAAATCTACAAATTATGGGCTGTTGTTTTTTTGGTATTGTGGATGTTTTAAAGCCATATACATGTAAGATTTGTGTTATATGAAGTATATAATATTCCAAACCTTTCAGTTTATTGTTTCTTGTACGTTGATGGCAGGTGTCGGAGACCCTGGTGCTGCGCAGTGGAGATTTTCTGGTCCGGGACTCTCTGGCTAACGTGGGAGATTATGTGATCTCCTGTCGCTGGCAGCAGGAAGTGTTGCACTGTCGCGTCAGTAAGGTGTTGGTAAAGAGCTCCCAGACGCGAGTCCAGTTCCTCCTGGAGGACGAGACCTTCGACTCGCTGCCCACTCTGATCCAGCACCACGCTGGCACCGGCCGGCCCGTGTGCCCATGCTCTGGCGCTCAGTTATTGTGCCCAGTTAACCGCACGCTGCCCATCAGGTACCTAGAAGCCACATTCGCCCTGGCCAGTGGGAGACCGGGGTCGGCATATTCTCCCTCGCCCCAGCGGGGGGCACACATCAAGCGACGGAGTGTCACCATGATGGATGGACTGACCACTGAGAAAATCATCCCTCACAGGTATGAAACGCAAGGATCCCGATGGGTGTACACATCAAAGTGAACCATTCAACATTTGAGTTATATTATAAACAATATATGTCTTTTCTCAATATTTTAAAGTGTACATCAGATAAGCCCCAACTGAAAAAACACACATTCCTAGTTTGATATTATTTAATTATCGTTATTTCCATATAGATGCACTTTGTGGATGTTCACTTTCATACTGTGGTCCATCTGTGGCTGTATGGATGCTGTAAACAGGACTAACACATGATCTGTAATCCACAAACAGATGGACTACAGGCTGGAATTGTAGAACTACAAAGTCCATCTGAGATCATGGAGAATAAGTGGCGCAAACGTTTGTACTGTATATAGTGAGTAGAACTGACATAATATTCCCACTTTTGAATTTCGCCATTGCGGGATTAATAAAAATCCATCCATCCATCACCCTCTGCTTTATCCTCGATTAGGGTCGCGGGGGTGGGGGGGGGGGGTTCCCCATGCCCATCCAGAGGAGAACGTCTCGGGCGCTGGGGCATATACTCCCAGGACAGGACGCCAATATATGGGCGCACACTCACACAGATACACTCTATATGGGGCAATTTGGAGAACTCAATTGACCTTGATCCATGTTTTTGAACTGTGGGAGGAAACCAGAGAACCCGGAGGCAACCCACGCGGACACGGGGAGAACATGGAACATGCTAAACAACTAATCCACTAATAATATGGAAAAAAGCGTCTGCTTAATGACTAAATGTAAATGTAATGTAATAACGAGTTTCAAAACTCGTTAAGAGGAGTACCTTTGGTGACCAGTATGTGCGTCTGAACCACTTTAGGACTAAAGCTAATTATTGCTGGATTACAAACATGAAATCAAACGAATCTTTTGTCCTGTATCCTTATCAAATATATTAATAATAATAAGTGTTATCATTATTCCAGACATTTGTGATGATGATGATGTCAATGAGCAGAGTGGTGGGGGGGGGGGGGGTGAGCAGTGCAGTGTGGGAAATGTTTGGTGATGAAGTGTACAGAGGGTCTAATTGTCCGTCCTTACATCATCAGCAATGACGATACGAGAGAACCGGCCGAATCTGAAGTGTCAGAGCCCAAAGTGAAGATGGAGCAGGGATGCAGCTGGTGTGTGTGTGTGTAGACAAGTGTATGTGTGTGTGTTAGAACCTGTGCATGTGTGTGTGTGTGTGTGTGTGTGTTGTAGTCTAGACCCTCACATTTCCTTCTGACTCACTGCTTCACACATTCTCTGCACAGTGCTTGTATTGCACTTTAATTCCCAGCATGCAACACTTGTGCCACCGAGAGCTGAACTAGTTTCACGTTGTTTGCTGAGTATCAATCACATTTAGTTTAGATGTGTGTTGTGGTAGTCGTAGCTTTGCCCTGTGATATCCGCCTGTCGACAACAACCCGGCCTTGTGTACTGTTTAACGTGTGTGTGTGTGTGTGTGTGTGTGTCTGCAGCCCCTCCACTGTCCATCATAAAGATGCCATGAGGAACTGTGCACTGAGCATGGACCAGATCCAAGAGATGCGCCGTCCTCTGTCTCCTGTAGGGGAAACCCCACTGTCCCCCGCCTACAGCGCGAGTAAGTAAACACACACACACACACACACACACACACACACACACACACACACACACACACACACACACACACACACACACACACAGCAGTGCCCTCATTTATCCCCAGATTACAAAGACTGCACATCAAATGAGACACAGTGCGCACGCTGTATACTGATTAATATTAATGAGATCATTAGCGATGGCTCCTCTCTCGTCCTCCCTTACTCAGCTCTGTCCCACTCATCTGTAATATGTAAAAATCGGACTCTTTGTTTACCTCTGAGATCAGTCACTTCTGTTCGCTGCAGTAAAATGTTTAAAGAAAATGTTGGCAAATTTTCTTCAGCAATTAAACGAAGCAACGATAGAGCTTCTGCGACGTTAATTTCTCTTCTGTTTGTTTACTTCTCCACGAACGACCCTATATGGGGCAATTTGGAGAATTCAATTAACCTTTTTTTTCCCCTGTTTTTGGCTCTGTGGAAGGAGAAGCCCCTCTATCGCTTTATAAAATATCCATCCATTATCTTCCGCTTTATCCTCTATTAGAGTGGGGGGGGGTTGCCCATGCCCATGCCCATGCCCATGCCCATCCAGGGGAGAACGTTTTGGGCACTGGGCAAATACACCCAGGACAGGACGCCAATCTATCACTGAACACACACACACACACTCACACAGACACACTCTATATGGGGCAATTTGGAGAATTCTACTGACCTTGATCCATGTTTGTGGACTGTGGGAGAAAACTGGAGAACCCGGAGGAAACCCACATGGACACGGGGAGAACATGCAAACTCCACCCAGATGGGGATTCGAACCGGGAATCCCTAGTGCTGAGAGGAGAACATGCTGAGAGGAGAACATGCTAACAACTAAGCCCCTCTATTGCGTTATTAAATAATTTTTTTAATTGGATTTCAATCACTAAAGTTCTGAAAAAGTACCCACCTTCACCTAAAGTTGCCCCTCCGACGTCCTTCAGTTAATCCCAACGTTACTTAATATGTGTTAATGCCCAAAACACAAATAAATACAGCACTGTCTTCATTTGCCAAAGTGTAAATTAAAGACCAATTTAAAGTCTTCAGTCATGATTACATTTAAACATAGGGGACCGACATGATTTATTCCTCTGATTTGTCTTTTTCTTCTCTTTGTTCACGTCTCCAGTATCCCGTCACAGACACGGCTCAGGCGGTCGTGTCCTGGCCGTCATCCCGCCCTCACCAGTAATGCGCCGCTCCAGCGAACCCCACCTCTCGCCCTCCTCGTCCGGTTCCAACCTCCCCCATTCCGACACCCCCCCCAGCAGCCATGGCTACCCTTTGGATGGCTCGGAAGTTGGAGGTAGCTACTGTGAGCTGAGGCCGGGTCAGCCTCCTGTACCCCCATGTAAGAGTTATGTCGAAAGACTGCGGGGGGAGGAATGTAGACCCCCGGGCTCCACCCCTCATGACAGAGGTGAGAGCTTCACCTTGCCACTGATGGACAGCGGCTCGTGCTTTAGACCCGGTCGCCACCAGTCGACTCTACTGCCGGCCGAGAACAAGCCTTTGGAAATGGGGGTGCTAAAGAGGGTGAAGGAGCTGCTGGCAGAAGTCGACCCAAAGACGGCGGCCAAGCACATCACCAAGGCTGACTGCACGGTGAGGGCGACAATGCCAACGACTCGATTAAGCCAACACTTGGTCCATTTGCTTTAACGTCTTGCATTTGGAGAAACCATCCATCAATCCATTAGCTTGCACTTTATCCTCTATTAGGGTCGCGGGGGGGTTCCCCATGTCCATCCAGGGGAGAACGTTTCGGGCGGTGGGCAGGTACACCCAGGACAGGGTGCCAATCTATCGCTGAACACTCACTCACATATATACACTCTATATGGGGCAATTTGGAGAATTCAATTGACCTTGATCCATGTTTTTGGCCTGAAGGCACGGAGGCTTAGTGTTTAACACGTTCTCCTCTCAGCACTAGGGATTCCCGGTTCGAATCCCAATCTGGGTGGAGTTTCCATGTTCTCCTCGTGTCAGCGTGGGTTTCCTCAGGGTTTTCCGGTTTCCTCCCACAGTTCAGAAACATGATCAAGGTCAATTCAATTCTCCAAATTGCCCCAAATAGAGTGTGTTTGTGTGAGTGAGTGTGTGACCAGCGATAGATTGGCGCCTTGTCCCCTGGATGGGCATGGGGAACACCCACCATGACCCTAATAGAGGATAAAGTGGAAGGTAATGGATGAATGTTTTAAATAGGTGATTTAAGACAAATAGTTTTAAAAATTTATTTAAGAAATATATATTTTTTTAAATTGAACCCTTAAGCAGCCACATCTAAGTCACTGAACCCGTATCATGTGGTTTGCTGAAAAAGTACTTGCCCCTCCTACATTCTTTAGCTAGGCCATTATCCCAAAGTTACTTAAAGTTATTTGATATAAGTGTTAATGCCCAAAACACAAATAAATACAGCACTGTCTTCATTTGCTAAAGTATAAATTAAAGACCAATTTAAAGTCTTCAATCCAAGCATGATTACATTTAAACATAGGGGACCGACATGATTTATTGCTCTGATAACCGAGTGGCTGTCCACAGGTTGCTAGGATACTGGGCGTTACCAAGGAGATGCAGAAAATGATGGGAGTGGCTTCCGGTCTGGAGTTGCTGACTCTTCCACATGGACATCAGTTGAGACTGGATCTGCTGGAGAGGTAACAGCCGTGCAAAGAAATGTGCACCCACAATCCTCCAGTGCCTCCATCTAACATGCACATTTCATTAAGGATGATTAATTAAAATATTCCTTTCAATATGCAGATTTAAATGACCGTCAGGCATTTTAATGACCACGCCCTACCCACGGAGAAGATTTGACTTTTATAATGTTGAGTTGAGGCGGAACAGTGGCTTAGTGGTTTAGCACGTTCGCCTCTCAGCACTAGGGATTCCCGGTTCAATTCCCCATCTGGGTGGAGTTTCCATGTTCTCCCTGTGTCCGCGTGGGTTTCCTCCGGGTTCTCCAGTTTCCTCCCACAGTCCAAAAAACATGGATCAAGTCAATTGAGTTCTCCAAATTGCCCCATATAGAGTGAGTCTGTGTGAGTGAGTGTGTGCCCAGCAATAGATTGGCGCCCTGTCCTGGGTGTATCTGCCCGGCGCCCGAAACGTTCTCCCCTGGATGGGCATGGGGACACCCCCCCCCCCGCGCGCGCGACCCTAATAGAGGATAAAGCGGAAGATAATGAATGTTGTGTTGAAGAAAATCTGAATGTTCTCCTCGTACTGTAAAAACCGAAGCATTCGTCTCTGTTTCCGCTCTGCAGGTTCCACACCATGTCGATAATGATGGCGGTGGACCTGCTGGGATGTACAGGCAGTACAGAGGAGCGAGCTGCCCTGCTGTATAAAACCATTCAGCTGGCCACTGAGCTTAAAAACACCATGGGCAACATGTTCGGCTTCGCTGCCATCATGAGAGCCCTGGAACTCCCACAGGTGAGGAACCAAAGAGGTCGGAATGATTTAACAACCGTAATAACCAACAGATGCGTCAGTTACGATACAGAAGCACACTGATCGAGCTCATTCCTGTGATCCAGATCTCACGGCTGGAGCAGACGTGGACGACGCTGAGACAGAGACACACAGAGGGCGCTATCTTATATGAAAAAAAGCTCAAACCCTTCATCAAATCTCTAAATGATGGGAAAGGTAAAGCACTTCTCATTGGATACATTTACAGCACATCAGCATCCTATTTTGATTGTTTTAAATATAAAAAGGACTCGTTGCTGGTGATTTTTGATCTTCCTTCTGTTTATGGAGTTCCCTCTTCATTAATTGGGTGTTTATTGTACTGTGTATTGTCCTGTATTTATTGTAATCCTTGTGTTTGCACACGCTCTTTGCACACGTGCACTTTATGGTGGTTGTGTAGTGGCTGTTAGGTGTAGCACCTTGTTCTTGGAGAACGCAGACTCATTCCACACATACTGTGCAGTATTTTATATTGTTGGAATGGAACACTTAAGACCGAACCAGTTTAACTCAGCTGCTAAGTTTCCTTTCATCCATCCATCCGTTATCTTCCGCTTTATCCTATATCAGGGTCGTGGGGGGGTTCCCCATGCCCATCCGGGGAGAACGTTTCAGGTGCTGGGCAGATACACCCAGGACAGGGCGCCAATCTATCCCACAGACACACTCTATATGGGGCAATTTGAAGAAGTCAGTTGATCATGATCGATGTTTTTGGACTATGGGAGGAAACCGGAGAACCTGGAGGAAACCCACGCGGACAAGGGGTGAACATGGAAACCACTAAGCCATATTGCCGTCCGAGTTTCCTTTCGTTTATAATCCTAACAACCAAAAAGTTAAAAGAAATAAAATACTAATAATAAGTATTTCAATAGCTATCTGTGGTCATAAACTATTCCTATTTTCTACAAAGAAATTTATTAATTTAAGTTATTTATAGCTTTGTATTAAATAATTGTTTAACTTTGAGTGTATTTGTCTGTATTTAAGTGTATATTCATGCATGTGTGTTGGTGTTTGTGTGTGTGTGTTAAACTTTCAGAAACCCCTGTGCTCTCCAATACATGTTTCCCTCATGTGGTTCCTGTACTGTCCCTGTTGGAGAAAAGCATGGCAGTAGGGGAGGGGCTGGAACCGTGGGACGGTTCGGAGTGTGGGGTGGATGTGGTCATGAGTCACCTAGAGGCGGCCCGCAGCATTGCACACCATGGAGGCCTGTACAGGACCAACGTTGAGAGCAAATTACAGGGTACTGACACTTACTGCACATATATATATTCAGTGCTGGGATATTAAATACTGTGTACAGTTAATCTGATTTTTACAGTATTGTGTGTGTGTGTGTGTGTGTGTGTGTGTGTGTGTGTGTGTGTGTGTGTGTGTGTGTGTGCAGATTTCCAGGAGCAGGAGGAGGTCTCAGAGATCTTCTGTACAGAGTTCCAAATGAGGCTGCTCTGGGGAAGCCGAGGCTCAGAGGGAAGTCAGAGTGAACGCTATGAGAAGTTTGACAAAGTCCTCACAGCACTCTCACACAAGCTGGAGCCCCCTGTACGGCACAGCGAGTTATAGCGCCCCCGCATGGCATACGTGCTGAAGTCCCTCATCTCACCCTCACTCCTGACCAACCATTTAAAAGACATACGAGCTGGAAGGGAGTCTTAATTGGAATGGCCTCAAAATCTTCGAAGAGTGGGGAACTCATCCAGGCCTGATGGCGTTCCAAAGGACAAAGAGCTACGAACTACGGCAGCAGTGGAACTCCAAAGCCCGAAACCAAAATCTCTTTTTTGTCGTCCGACGCTGTAGGGATTAACAGCCGTGATAAAGACATCTTCAGGCCAGAGGGGTCTGCCGTGAAATCAATTTGCATGGTCAGCACACTATTGTGATCCGGACCTGGCCTCGAATTCACATTCACACATTTATTGAATGTTTTTACGTACATTTGCCAAATCGTAGACATTTCAATCCTGTCTCTGGTTTTCACCTTTCAGTTGAAGTGGCAATATGCAGCTGAGTCTCAGAATAAGGCTCCTCCACCAGATGTGTGAGGATTAAAGCCAGCACTAAAGTCAGGCCCTGATTTAACAAGCAAACCAACTAAATTAGTTATATTACATCCCGCGGCTTAATTTTCTAATATTTGAGTCAATAATTATTCCTCGATGCTTTAAATGCTTAAAATCGGCAGCACGATGTCAAAAAGCTGAGAATTAAATTAAAGTTTAACTCTCAGCCGTGTCTAAGTTTGAGTGCTCTGCATAGAAACCCTGTCCAGGAAGGGACTTGATGTGTTTTAATAGCATTTCCAATTAATAAACATGCATCATATTAACAATAGGAACTGTAACACAGCTTAAAATATAAAATTCAGTTGTGTTGTTCAGTCCCATCAGACGTGTGAAATCGAACATGTAGCTGTGCATTTTTGGACATTTTGGGTGCTTACAATTTTTTAAACAACAGTGCAAAGTCCATAAAGTCTTTTTGGGATAGAAGAACTTGACCGGCCTGCAGAGAGCCCTTACCTGATTCCCAGCGTACACCTTTAGGATGTCCTAGAACGGTAGCTAAAAGTCTTAACATCAGTGCCCGACCTCACAAACTTGGCCAAAACCCTCACAGACACATTCCAAAAAATCTCGTCGAAAGCCGGCCGTCCCAAAAGAACACACTGTTAGATTTGTAAAAGTGGGGAACAACTTGGGTATAGAATTGGTTGAAAGCTCCTGCAATCACAAAGCCCTCTATAAGGTCCAGCTGTTTGGTTAAGTTCAAATATTGCATTAAATCAATTAAATGTGATGTATGTTAGCTGACATCACAGCCCCGGGACAAGATCGCAACCAGAAATACAGAATACAACTTTCAACAGATATAATATTTAAATACTACATGACGTCATTAAAACAATGCCGTGGTGTTTGGATGCCTTATCAAAGTTAAAGGCCGCCCTATGACACATTCAATCATGCAGTTTATTTATGTGCCTTTACTTTTGCATAAACCCTATATAAACTAAATCAGGGAGTCCCGGTTCGTCCCCATTTTGAGGTGACACAAACTTTTCCTTCAGTGAAAGCTGAGACAGTGTTGAAGTGCAGATCCGGGTTCGATGTGATGGATTGACTTTTTTAAAAGGCTACAGTTCTGCGCTGCATATTGCCATTTATTTTAATTATTCGGATGAAAGAGAAACTGTGAAGAATGGGAGCCGAATGTGTGGAAACATTTGTGTGTTTGATAAATAAGGTTTCTTTATTACGCGTGTGAGTGAGCGTGTGTGTGTGTGTGTGGAGAGTGTCGCGTCTCTACAAATCTCAATGACACCACAGAGAGAACGCCACGCTGTGTTCTATGTGTCTTAGGAATGTAGAGATTCCACCTGATTGATGGAGATATTTTTCACGACTTGCTTTTTAAATCTGAATGGATCTTTCTTTGTTTATAAAAATGCCTACTGACTGAACTAATACACGTTGCACCCCCCACAGTTTATAGTCTGTAGAATCAAAAGGCCTCTTAAGACTTGGGTAGGTGGTAGATCAGCCGGGATTTACACAGCAACGCACCCAACCTTAGTTATTTCATTCGAAACCTCTTTTCACAATCAAGGCGCACCTTCGTTCAGGTACCTCTGGCATGTTTGTAAGGCAGGATTAAGGTGGCAGGTACTGAATAACAATTCACTGAGAAAATCATACAAATGTATTTATTTTGCTTTGAGCCATAAGCTCGAGGACGCAGGTCGGACCCACTGACAGTCAGTCATTTAGGATTATTAAGCGGAATTATTATCCAGGGAGATTTATTTTGGAGTCATATTTCAGGTATTTTTATAAAAAGCGAATGTTTAAAGCAATTCGGTGAGCGAGCAGAGAGGAGAACTGGAGAAGCTGCATATGCAATTCCATTTCGAGCCAACAGAGGGCTCTGTACAGCAAGCAAAAAACAACAACAACAACAACAACATGGCGCTTTGCACCGACGGGTTTGTTAAAACTTTGTCATATTTGACACGAACAAAAAACTATTCATCTGTGTTGCACCGATCCAATCTGTGCCTGGATTCCAAACACGTAGTTTATGTAGATTATACCTAATAGTAACATTAAAGCCGAAATATTAGAATTTATTTCATACCAAAAAGCATCTAACTATTCATCCATCCATTATCTTCCGATTTATCCTCTACTAGGGTCCCCATGTCCCTCCAGGGAGAACATTTCGGGTGTTGGGCAGATACACCCAGGACAGGACGCCAATCTATCGCTGGGCACACACTCACTCACTCACACACACACACACTCTATATGGGGCAATTTGGAGAATTCTTTTGACCTTGATCCATGTTTTTGGACTGTGGGAGGAAACCGGAGAACCCGGAGGAAACCCACACGGACACCGGGGAGAACATGGAAACTCCATCCAGATTGTGATTCAAACCGGCAATCCCAAGTGCTGAGAGGAGAACGTGCTAAACCACTAAGCCACCGTGCCACCCAAAATATAGTCATTGACATTGTGACCAAAGTATTTGGGGAGAACGTGTCAGGCGATGGGCAGATACACCCAGGACAGGACACGGCGTCCTCTTTCACACACCTCATACAAATAGATGCAATTTTAAAGCGGCCAATTCACCTTGAATCCATGTTTGTTTGGACTGTGGGAGGAAACCAACACAGACACAAAGAGAAAATGGAAACTCCACCCAGACTGGGATTCGACTACGCCACCAGGTGGTAGGCAATAATTTCATCCAAATAGTTGTGCACAAACATTAGAAATGCACATTAGAAACATTAGAAATGCACCCCCCCACACCCCCCACACCCCCAAAAAAAGTGGATTTGCATATTAAGCGTGTTAAAATTGTCATTTTATAAAGTAGGGTCAATCCAGGCAAGTGCAACAGATCATAGTAATACAGATTAATATGGGTCAGTTTTCACGTCACTCCATGTTGGTGCAATGCTCGCTAAGTTAGTATTGAATGCCTATTGGTGGAGAATTGAGTATGATTGGAACTGTACTGTGTGAATATATAATGTATGGTTAAACAGTACTGCCTGCTCAGATGGTACTGCTGTATTGTAAAGTTCCAAATAATTATTCAGTGCTGTACTGTTGTATAGTTCTATATGAGAGTACAGTACTGTGTATTTATTACAATATCAATGGATTTGGAAATTAAAGATTTGGAGAATTCTTTGTGACTTGAATTGATTTGTATAACATTACAGTTGTGTAAGATTACATTTTTGGACAGTACTGTTTGGTATATCTGTCTGAATGACGTGTGCATTTTATGCTGTAAATAAAGGACAGAGTCGGGACGAAACAGCTCGGCTGTTTATAGTCAGGCTGTTTTTAGTTGCATCTTTTTTTGTAATGGCTGTACATATGAATGTGTGACATGTTTTTCAATCTTTTTTTTTCCAAAATAAATTCCAGCAAGCTTGTCTCCTTTATTTTGTTAGCTTACTCATAAAATATTTTCCATTCATTATATTCATCACTATATAGAGTTTTTGTGTGTGTGTGTGTATATATATATATATCCATCCATCCATTATCTTCTGCTTTATCCTCTATTAGGGTCGCGGGGGGGGGAGGTGGTTCCCCATGCCCATCCAGGGGAGAACGTTTTGGGCGCTGGGCAGATACACCCAGAACAGGACGCCAATCTATCGCTGGGCACACTCTCATTCACACACACACACTCTATATGGGGCAATTTGGAGAATACAATTGACCTTGATCTATGTTTTTGGACCATGGGAGGAAACCGGAGAACCCGGAGAAAACCCACGCGGACACGGGGAGGACGTGGAAACTCCACCCATAAGGGGATTCGAACCGGAAATCCCTAGCGCTGAAAAGAGAACATGCAAATCACTAAGCCACTGTGCCGTCCTATATATATTTACAGTAAAAGCTGTTGAATTTAGGTCTTTCATTGAGTCATTTTGCAGCAAAATAAAGAACTTAGGCAGGCACTTTGGACAAAATCTGTCAATTTCAACATTTAAAAACATTCTTTAAACAAAAAGACATTATGGAATGCAATGTAAATCTTTCATTGTGAAGAAAACAATTTTATATATTTTTTACATTGACATTCGGTCATTTAGCTGACGCTTTTATCCAAAGCAACTTACAGTAAGGTCGGCACGGTGGCTTAGTGGTTTAGCACGTTCGCCTCTCAGCAGAGAAAATAAATGAATGAACTTACAGTATTTCATCCTGGTTAGGTTCAGATCACTGGGTTGGTCATACAGCCCCCAATGGAGCAATGAGGGTTAAGGGCCCTGCATATATTCAGTGACTATTTAATTGTTCTTTATGAATTATTCATTTTTTTCCTTTTAATTCCTAAAACCGTTTAAAAAGAACCAGACAAAAAAAGCATGTCTGTGTCTGTGTATTTGGTTCTAAAGTCAAGTTTCTGAGCTTCTCTGGACCTTGCTTTGTCCGGCAGGTCATGCTGTAACAGAAAAGGTTCTTCTCAAAACTGTTCCCAATAAGATAAAGGCTTACAGTTGTCCAAAATGTATGTATATATGATTTAGTTTATGCACCTGCAGCAAAAAAACTAAAAGAAACCTCTCAAATCATTCATTCATTCATTCATTATCTCCCGCTTATCCTCTATTAGGGTCACGGTGGGGTTCCCCATGCCCATCCAGGGGAGAACATCTCGGGCGCTGGGCAGATAGACCCAGGACAGGGCGTCAATCCATCGCTGGGCACACACTCACTCACACAGACACACTCTAAACGGGGCAATTTGGAGAATTCAATTAACTTGATCCATGTTTTTGGACTGTGGGAGGAAAACGGAGAACCCGGAGGAAACCCACGCAGACACGGGGAGAACATGGAAACTCCACACAGATGGGGATTCGAACCGGGAATCCCTTGCGCTGAGAGGCAAACGTGCTAAACCACTAAGCCACCGTGCCCCCCACCTCTCAAATCAGTGAATCCGTAAAAGTGGATAATGTTAAATAGTCGGTACAGCGTCTCCCTGTTGCAGTAGTTCTTCATTACCAGCAGATGGCGACAAAATCTTATTAAGTAAATGGCTCTCTGCGGGTACTTCTCTCGCTGCAGCCTTGATGTCATGGCTGACTGGAAACGTCAACTTCTGAAATGTCAGACTAAATGTTATTAATATAACATTTTTTTATCTTTCACGAGGAGAAAAATCACACAGACACATGGAGAACATACAAATCACAAAGAGATCAAAGACAAAAATTGCTAAGGAGTGAGAGCAGTAAATAAGTCTTCACTGAGCTGGAATGAATTAAATCAAAATGCTGTTATCCATCCATTATCTTCCGCTTTATCCTCTATTAGGGTCAGGGTGGGGTTCCCCATGCCCATCCAGAGGAGAGCGTTTCGGGCACTGGGCAGATACACCCAGGACAGGGCGCCAATCCATCGCTGGGCACACACTCACACAGACACACTCTATATGGGGAAATTTGGAGAACTCAATTGACTTGATCCATGTTTTTAGACTGTGGAAGGAAACCCACTCGGACAAGAGGAGAACATGGAAACTCCATCCAGATAGGGATTCGAACCAGGAATCCCTAATGCTGAGAGGAGAACATGCTAACCACTAAGCCACCGTGCCGCTGTTAACTGTACATGCATAGTTTCATTTTATATGTATATATATATATATATATATATATATATATATATATATATATATATATGGTCATTTAGCAGATGCTTTTTATCCAAAGCAACTTACAAGGTGAGCGCAGGGTTAATCACAACATCCCTGGAGCAATGAGGGTTAAGGGCCTTGCTCAAGGACCCACACTGGTAACTTATGTGGATGGGAATTGAACCACCAACCTTCAGATTGATAGCCCAACGCCCTGACCACTGAACTACCACACCCTCAAATTACACATTAATTAATGTGTGTATGTGTTAAAGAAGTACATACAGCAGTTACTGCAAGCAATCCTTATTCGTAAGAAGTCGCAGACTTTGTTGACATTAGAGAAACAACAACATCACTAAAACCATGAGGCAATTACAAAGTATAGCTCACAATTACAGCTGTGTGTTCATCCAGCTGGGTGCCAGCGTGAGGCAGACACTTCGCTCACAACTGGCACAGTGAACACAAGCTATCAGTTTCAGACACTGACACCCAAAGCCCCTTTAACCCACCGGTCGCTGTTTTACCATTGTGTGTTGTCTTATGTCAGATTCTGCTGTTGGAGCTCTAATGCAAGATGTGCCAAATTTTAAAAAAAGCTTGCTTGTTATAGCACATTTGATTTATAGCACATTGTTATAGCACATTTGGATTACACATTTGAGTATTATGAATGAATATTAAATGTGGTGGGTGAAAAGGATTCATTTAGCAGTTTATTACAATAAAATTCATGCTCTAAATTGCCCCTATGTATGAGTCAGTGTATGCCAAGTGATAGATCGGCGCCCTGTCCTGGGTGTATCCGCCCAGAACCTGAAAATTTGTCCACTGGATGGGCATGGGGAATCCCCCGTGACCCTGGTAGAGGATTAAGTGGATGATAATATTATTAATGTCTTCATGTTTTGAACAGGTGGGTTTAGTAAAGCTGGAAAATATAATGGTCAGCTGTCCAAAATGTTTGGCTGTCCACTTACACTATAGGTGCACTTTCTAATTTTACAATTACAGACCTCAGTTCATCTGTTCATTTCTTTTAACCTGTCTGAATCGACCCAGAGCCCCCACACGCCCACCACAGAGCCGTGATATTTGGATTGTGGATGTTTTCAACGTTGCAGTGACAGTGACGGGGTAATGGCGGGTTAGGGTTTGTTGAGTCGGAATCAGTGGATCATACTCCTGGACTGGCAAACTAAGAATAATTCAATAGCCAAAGTCACCACCAGTCACCGCCATGTCAACACAACACCATGTTAACACACTAATACACCACCATGCCAGTGTAACTGCAGGGCAAAGATGACATTAGAGGCAGTATACATCATACAGTATACCATATTATATACATTTGCTGATTTAATACATCCATTCATTCATTATCTCCCGCTTTATCCTCTATTAGGGTCGGGGTGGGGTTCCTCATGCCCATCCAGGGGAGAACGTTTCGGACGCTGGACAGGACACCAATCTATCTCTGGACACACATTCACTCACACAGACACACTCTATATGGGGCAATTTGGAGAGTTCAATTGACCTTGATCCATGTTTTTGGACTGTGGGAGGAAACCGGAGAACCCGGAGGAAACCCACGCGGACACGGGGAGGATGTGGAAACTCCACCCAGATTGGGGATTCGAACCGGGAATCCCTAGTGCTTAGAGGCTAACGTACTGACCACTAAGCCACCGTGCCGCCCCTAATTAAATACATTTAACGTGTAATTTTTAAAAATTATTATTAAATACTACATTTGATTTTTTGAATAACGTGCAGTGGACTTTTTGAGGGTGTTTCATTTCCGGTAAAGAGACGTATTCTTTCCGGTTAAAGACCGTCATGGCGGCTCCCATAGCGCTACATCTTGAGTTCGGGTTTGTATTAAAGCTCTATTATTGCTTTATTGTTATTTGTTGCTGATTTTAAATCGAATGCCGTAAATAATTTGCTACTTCAGACTCATGAACAGAGTTAGTTTGTAATATTGCGACTAAACAACTCGTGTTGACGAGTCCGTATTCCCTCGTGTCGGGCCGCATTTCAATTGAACACTCACTCGACACGTAGGGCACTACGTAGGGAGCAGGGAGCTTATCCTCGTAAGCTGTTTTGAGTGTGAGTGTATTGAGCGTCGCTCAGTTAGTATTACAGCCCGAGCTCGGGTTTTAACGTTACAGCAGCAGAAACGTCACTAACTCCGTTTTTATGTCGTTTTATTTTTAAAGTCTTTAAGTTTTTAGTTATTGCACTTTTTTTATATAAATCTTAATATTAGATTAAAGAACGCAAGAGATATATTTTAAAGATAGTTTCGTGCGTGTATGAATAATATAATCTTAGATTAAATTTCCAGTTACCGTGAATTTAAACATATACACGATTAAAATGTTACATCTACTCATGTTAATTAATTATTCATTTATTCATTATCTCTCGCTTTATCCTCTATTAGGGTAATGGTGGGGTTCCATATGCCCATCCAGGGAAGAACGTCTCGGGCGCTGGGCAGAGAGACCCAGGACAGGGCGCCAATCCATCGCTGGGCACACACTCACTCACACAGACACACTCTATATGGGGCAATTTTGAGAATTCAATTGATTTGATCCATGTTTTTGGACTGTGGGAGGAAACCAGAGAACCCGGAGGAAACCCACGCAGACACGGGGAGAACATGGAAACTCCACCCAGATGGGGATTCGAACCAGGAATCCCTAGTGCTGAGAGGAGAACATGCTAAACCACTAAGCCACCGTGCCACCTGTTAATTAATTAGTTTTAATTTATCTTTTGCTTAATCCTCTACTAGGGTGGCATGGTTGCTTAGTGGTTTGGCATGTTCTCCTCTCAGCGCTAGGCATTCCCGGTTCGAATCCCCATCTTGGTGAAGTTTCCATGTTCCCCCTGTGTCCACGTGGGTTTCCTCCGGGTTCTCCGGTTTCCTCTCACAGTCCAAAAACATGGATCAAGTCAATTGAACTGGGCAGATACACCCAGGACAGGGCGCCAATCCATCACTGGCCACACACTTCTCCCCTGGATGGGCTTTTTTTTTTATTTCTGCATAACCTTACTCTAAAACTTAGACATTCAAAAAGTCCTTATCCAAATTTACCAATGAGACAAAATGTTCAACATGGTCAGGGCGGCACGGTGGCTTAGTGGTTTAGCACGTTCTCCTCTCAGCACTAGGGATTCCCGGTTCGAATCCCCATCTGGGTGGAGTTTCCATGCTCTCCCCGTGTCCGCGTGTGTTTCCTCCGGGTTCTCCGGTTTCCTCCCACAGTCCAAAAACATGGAACAAGGTAATTGAGTTTTCCAAATTGCCCCATATAGAGTGTGTCTGTCTGTGTGAGTTTGCGCCCTGTCCTGGGTGTATCTGCCCAGTGCCCGAAACGTTCTCCCCTGGATGTGCATGGGGAACCCCCCTGCGACCCTAATATAGGATGAAGCGGAAGATAATGAATGAATGAATGAATGTTCAACATGGTCATTTATTTAGGACAAATGGTTCTTAAATAATTTTTAAGGTCCCTCGTTCCACAATCAAACAGACTTTGCATGAATCCAGAAGTGTTGTCTCAGGGTGTGTAATAATACAAAGGTTCACATGAAAAGATATCACAGAAAAAGCCCATGCACAGTGAGGACATGCAGATGCCACACAGAACGGACGGGCCTGTGAGCTTTTTGCTGTGAGGTGTAAATGCAAACCTCCGTTTCCACCTGGTCTGTCGGCACTGTGTTTCAGTTTGGGGAGGAAAAAAAAATCTCCCTCCATAAACTGTTTCCACAAAGTGGGAAGCATACAACAGTCGACATGCATGGCTGGATGCCTGATATTCAAGACATTTGGCAATGTGACTGAATAAAAACATCTGAATTTAAGGCGTGTCCTTATACTTTAATCTGTATCGTGTACGTCAGCTATGGTTTACTGTGGTATCTTTTAAACCTTAGTATTTTCGCCCCCTTCTCTTTCATTTCGAAGTTTTACTGGAAATAAAAATGATTCAAATCCATCTCGTTGAAAAGCAACAACTGTTCATATCTGTGTCGTCTAATCCCATAATGCGCTCATCCAGATGACAGGAAACCACTTGGCTTTGCCACCGACTCTCTCATGATGTTCAAGTCCCGAGCTGACACATTTCAGACAGTAAGAAATGTGAGACCTTGTTATTTTATGAATAATCTGTACGCTTACTCAGGTAAAGCATGCAGATATCTGCCTGTTAATGTTCCTTCTGTGGATTCAGGCACCAATAATAGCATTCATGCACCAATCAGTGGCACAAAGTTGATTTGACCGACATAAATGATTACTGGTCATTGCGTTCTATCTCAATATTGGATCGATTGCCAATCGTATTTTTCCGTCAGCAAAAGATGAACTCGTTAATTTTAATAGATGAATATTGTGATTTACCTGTAATACATCTCTCCTCCGTATAGTGCCTTCAACGGCTCTGTTGTGGTTTTAAGACCGTTATTAATTTATTATAAGTTAATAGCTCGCCATATGAATTACATTAAGATTTAAGAAAATTTTATTATCATTAATATCGCGTGTTACATGAGACAAGGACGAAATTATGGGTCACAGACCCCAATTACCCCGTTATTTTAAAGTCCCTTCATTCATTCATTATCTTCCGCTTTATCCTCTATTAGATTCGCAGTGGGGTTCTCCATGCCCATCCAGGGGAGAACGTTTCGGGCGCCGGGCAGACACACCCAGGATAGGACGCCAATCTATCGCTGGGCACACACTCACTCACACAAACATATTCTACATCCATGTTTTTGGACTGTGGGATGAACCCAGAGGAAACCCACGCGGACACGGGGAGAACATGGGGATTCGAACCGGAAGAGACAAACCTGAGAGGCGAACGTGCCAACCACTAAGCCACCATGCCGCTGTTTTAAAGTTATAATTTAAATTAAAATTTTAAAGCAGAATTTTTAAGTATAAATAACGAGAATGTACCCTAACACGAGGTAATGAGAAGATAATTACTGCCGACAGTGTAAACTGTGTATGTAGGCCATGCACGCGGGATAAAGTAAACGCTTGGCACCAAATGAGAGACTCCCGGCTTTTAAGTTATCATAGAATCCTGACTCATTGTGTTTGGAAAAAAGGAGCAACAGTGTTTGCGAGTGCCCTTACTGACCCTGGCACGCTGACTTGATGCGGCAGTGTCTCTCATTGCTGCGCGAACATGGGCTGCCGGCCAAATGCGAGGATCTGGAGGACAACTGGGCATTCTCCAAGAGATGTGAGCCCTCTTTATAAGACTTGCACCTGCTACACGGCACATTCTTTTCCTCCGACTTGCTCGGTTGTGGCGTCTAGCTAATGTCAATGCTATTTCGCCTTTATGGACACACTATATGTCTTTTTGTCCTTCCTATGTGGGACTTTATTGATTTATGTAAATAACCCGTGAACGGAGGACATGCTAATAAACCGCACATTGACAGAAACAAGAGAATCCATCCAATGATCCTCCGAGGCAAGTGAGAAACCAAAATTTAAGTAGACACCAAATGATTAGTTGGATATCTCCCGTGAGATTTGTGATGCTAACAAATTATCATTAGCTGAATGATGTCATCGGTGAAGTGGTCGTTGCCATGGGATTTATTTCTAATTCGCTCTGTTTTATATCCGAGACATGTCCACGTCGAGGTTCAATATATGGTTCCACTACTAATCTCCGAATCTGGCAAAGCCAGACTGATATTATCGGTTTAAACATATTGTACAGAGTGAACGTGTTTTGTGTTTATTGCCCTTTTTGTTTTTTGTTTTTTGCGGTGCCACTGGTTTATCTGTGATGTAATAGACCTGGTTGGTCTTTCTGCACATGTCCTTTTTTTTTGTAGCTTGATTGTAGACCATGACGGTGGGTCAATAGTCACATAAAAGCTATTGTCATATAATAGGATAGCCCATCTGCTCCAAAAGGAGCCCATAAAGATGCCTTCACAAAGCAGCGGTGACTAAGAGATATCCACCTTCTCCGTTTGTGAAGGCTTGTTAAATGTTCACTCAGCAGTTTTTAACAGCCCCAAAAAATGAAGTTTTTACATGTGAAGACTATGTTTGTGGAACATGCCATGGACACCACCAGACTGCAATAACGCACATCTGTCTGGGATTAGAACAGAGGGAGAAAAAGTGCTTTTAATTTAAGAGATGCTGGATGTTGAATTCAGAAAATAAACATTTTGCCTGGCTGTATAGTGAAAAATCAAGTTGTTTGCCACGAGTCTGTGAGTAAACTAAATATATATACAATAAAAAACAAACTATAATTTGACAATAAAGAACTGTAAATAAATTAAGAAAAAATAGACAAATTTTTAATTAAGCTAATGATCCAACATGGCATGGTTGTCATAATGCATGTTGCTTACCCAAAAATAAGGGACTTGTCTGTGAATTAAGACGAAGGGTGAGGTTTAAAAGCCTACAGTTTACATCGCCTACAGCATACACTTCTCAAAAAAAAAAAAAAAAAATTTTAAAGGTGATTTTTATTTCTTGGGCTGCACGGTGGCTTAGTGGTTAGCATGTTCTCCTTTCAGTGCTAGGGCTTTCCGGTTCGAATCCCAATCTGGGTGGAGTTTCCATGTTCTCCCCGTGTTCGCGTGGGTTTCCTCCGGGTTCTCTGGTTTCCTCCCACAGTCCAAAAACATGGATCAAGTCAATTGAATTCCCCAAATTGCCCCATATAGAGTATGTATGTGTAAGTGAGTGTGTGCCCAGAGATAGATTGGCATCCTGTCCTGGGTGTATCTGCCCAGCGCCCGAGATGTTCTCCCCTGGATGGGTATGGGGAACCCCCCCGCGACCCTAATAGAGGATAAAGTGGAAGATAATGGATGGATTTTTATTACTTGATATTTACGTGTGAATGTGTCAGAAATGAATTCCCTTGTTTAATTTTATGGAAGCTGTAAAATAATAAAATATAGATGTATAAATGCAAAAAGAAAATCTCTCCAGCAGGGGTGCTGTGCATTCTTGTGCACTCAACTAGATTACAGCATCGCTGCTATAGTCCAATAAAAATAATTATCCAGTTCATCTGGATCAAAACTAAAAACGAGGCTTTTAACAGCGGGATCATCCATGAGGAGGGTGAACCCCCGCTGTTTTAGTGAAGGCACTTCTTCCAGCAGATGGGCCTCCTCATGCTGCGGTGAGGGTGAGAGCTAATCCTACTAATTACTGAATGGAGTAGTGATCAAGAGGAACTCATGCTTTAGTTGGATGTTCATTTAGCCAGTGAGGGTATATGGTCGGCTTGACATTAATAAACAAAAACAAGCACTATTAACCATTCAAATAAATAGTTCTCATAAATTATGTGCCCTGTTAAAAAAGCACCACACTGGTGTGTATACTGGTTTATGGTGTAAAGACGTCGTTTGTCTTAATTCTGATAAGATAAGATAAACCTTTATTTGTCCCACAATCGGGAAATTCACATTTCTCAGCAGCAGATACAGAGGAGGGTGAAAATGTATTCAGTCATTAAAGAGATTTAAACTAGGAAATTTTTCAAATACAGTTAGAAATCTATATATACAAGATAAAAATCAAATTTTCCTTATTTTGGTTATTCACAGTAATGAAATGAATCAATACAAAAAAATGATTCTTTTGTGTTTGTGTAACCACTCTATCCACTAACCGTTTTTATCTAAAATAAAATATTTGTTCATCCTCATCCTCATTTATTTCCCTTTATATCATTTTATTTACAGAGGAGGAGCTGAACTTTTGTTCCATGGCGTGAAGGATCACCATGTGACGCTTCCAGGCCAATCAGAACCCTGTAAGTATTTTTTTTTTTTTATTTATGTTTTTCAATAGAAATTTTTTTTAGTCACAGTGATTCTTCTCAAACAAACAGAACTGGACCTTTTCCTGTCTTTGGGCCTTTCCCGTCCTTCCACGAATCGATTTTTGACTATTGCTTCCATTGACAACTTAATTAGTTCCATACATCTCGACCTGTGTGTCTCCCGCGGGCAGAAAGAGGGTGAGAATGTGACTCCGTTAAAGCCAAAGAATGCCCTTTATCATTGTCATTACGCAATGAATAAATAACCTGCGAATAGTATATCTATTTAAAATAGATCCCTGTAACCGCTCCGTCTTTATGTGGTCTCTCCGATTCACGCAAACTCCTGTACACCTGTTCTTCAGCAGACTGCTGACTTATTGGCCCAAAAGCTGGGCTTGAGGCATCGCCCTACTCGCTTTCCTCATTTCCTTCACTTTTAATTTCTCTCTCTCTCTCTCTCTCTCTCGAAACAACAATAGAGCCGAACCCTCTGTCCATCCACCTCCTTCTTCCCCCATCCACCACAAACATCTGTGAGTCTCCTCAGCCTCTGCCATTCTTTCTAACTGCTCCATTATTGGGTCTCTTTCACTTGTAAATGTGGTCAGTGATATTGTTGATGGGTCTTTTATGCCCAGCACCGGGGTCACTCTAAAGGTATGGAGCGGGGTAGGGGCACTAGGAGGCCTAACACAGAAGGGGAGGGGTGATTGCTCCAAAGCACCAAGTGCTGTTTTTTTTTTTTTTTTTGTGTGCAGTCATTTTTCGAAAGGGGAGGAGGGACCTTCTTTAGAAAGACGGGAATCTACTCTTTGAAATTCCTCCAGGCTTCCTGGTGTGGCATCAGGGTGAAAGTGGTGCTGAGGGTGAAAGTGAGGCGAACGTGGTCAGCAGCGCTGCTGCCCGAGGGCCGAGAGTGAGGCGAGCTGGAATTTATGACTCCATACTAAAATGTCATGGGCGGCAATATCTACCGCATAAAACATTTGCGAATGTTCATATAGTGGTGTAAATAGATGTACGCTTTCAAAGTGCGGTGTGCTCGCAGTTCCGATTTGAAAAGCAAAGCTGTCCCCAAACCAAGAAGAAGGTGTATTAAATGCATAAAGTCATTTTTACGAAGTTTAATCACATCCTACACCTAATATTGCAATGTGAATATAATGAAGACATCCCAACTTTTCCCCTAAGGTCCCCTAAGAAGGGGTTAATACCAGACGGATGGCTTGAAAACCAACCAAACACATGAGCGGATGTTTAAATGAATTAAATATTATATATTTTTTTATATGAGCAAGTTTACTTCCAAGTTGTTCACACGTTTTAAATAGTTACGGAAATCAGAGGGAATGATTATAATGTGAAATTAATCAAACTATTTAATAACTTCTGCTTTTGTGACCAATGATTTCATTCATTCATTCATTATCTTCTGCTTTATCCTCTATTAGGGTCGCGGTGGGGTTCCCCATGCTCAACCAGGGGAGAACGTTTCGGGCGCTGGGCAGATACACCCAGGACAGAGCGCCAATCTATCACTGGGCACACACTCACTCACACAGACATGCACACATACACACTATATGGGGCAATTTGGAGAACTCAATTGACTTGATTCATGTTTTTGGACTGTGGGAGGAAACCGGAGAACCTGGAGGAAACCCACGCAGACACGGGAAGAACATGGAAACTCCACCCAGGTGGAGATTCGAACTGGGAATCCCTAGTGCTGAGAGGAGAACATGCTAAACCACTAAGCCTGATCAATGATTTATTTTATAAATTAATATTCAGCTGTTTTTGGGTTGGGCTGTTTTATTTTTTGCTATGAAGTGTTCTACTTCATCTTAGGTGTAACTTTTAGCTGTGAAGTGTTTTTTGTGTGTGTGTGTGTGTACACACCTTTCCTCGGCTTAACTGGGTCAACGACAGAAGTAAAAATTCCGGCAGCGTCTTCCGCTCATATTTAATACCCTGACATTGTGCAGAACCGCCGCTTTACATTTCTTTTGCGAGTTGCTTTTATAAAACGATGTTAACAGTGACCTGAGGTTCGGCGCTTATGGCACCGAGAAGTGCCATGAAGGGCCGACACACAAACACTCAACACCTAGGGGCAGGGAGCTTCTGCAGGAACCTCACACAGACAGGTGAAGAACATACCAACTTACCATACATTAATAATTATCACTCAGCTGACTTCACAGCACTTTAAGAGTTAAAGAAAATTCTACCCTCTACCAAGTATCTTTCTCATTTAGAACAGATTAAATGTATTATTAATACGTTGTTAACCTTAGCCCTTTGTTTACGACGCCTCGGCGGTATGTGCATGGGTGTATACACTTTCCTAGATTTCCTAACCTTCATAAAACCCAGGATTAGGACGTCCGATGGGTCATCTCCATGGTGCTGGTGTCTCTACGACAACCTCGGCACAAAGGTGGACTCTGGGTGGGAATGTGGACTTTACAGAGGTCAGAGGTGACCTTGGGGAAACTCCTTCGCTTAAATGTGATGTAAAGGCGAATCTGAGTGAAAGATTTTCCCCGTGTCATGGTTGACCGACTGTCTCAGACCGACGCTGGGCTTTCAGTAAAATCCCTCCCACGCCGAATTTCTGTCTAATGCTCAAAATCCCGACGTGATTGATGAGCCTCCGGCGCTGAACACACACACACACACACACACACACACACACACACACATAAACACACACGTCATGAAGGATACAGACGTCTTTCATATTGCTTTCATGATAAATGACTTCAGCTCCTCCCCTTCACAGATAATAACGATAATGGCAATCATCATACAAAAACGAAGGCGCAAAACGGACCGGGCGAGCTGCTTTTGTTGCATGCCTTCACCCTCCCTCACAGCCACTATCCCACAATGCACCTGACTGCTGTGACGCGGACCTCTTCTTTCCATCCTCTCCCTCCTCCCTTTTCGTCTTTACAGTTCCACAAAAAAAAAAAAAAAAAAAACAGGATGGATGATGTAGGGAGCCCCGTTAACTTTTGCCCGCGTGAACCCAATCCCGAGAAGCCGTTTCTGGGTGATGATGGTCTTTGGGTTCTATTAAAAAGTTGCGCCAATGAGAAATGTGCTTCCTTTTTTTTATTTATTTTATTTTATTTTTTATTTTAAACACCCCACCCCCTGTTACCAACCCACCCCGGTGCAAGTCGATATTCATTGCATGGACATTTGCAGCAGGCTGAGCATCACTCTTCTGTATGGGGTACTGTATTGTAGGCGAGCCGCCCTTGCGCGGAACAGCAATCGTTACACAACTGAAGGGCTTGACAGCGATCCAATTAACCTGAAAAAGCCGCTATTGCTCGCACTCTTCCTTTTACAGCGAATCAAGGTGCACACACACTCACCCGTGCGTTGGTGCTGACAGTCCTAAAAGCACCATCTTTAATGGAAACTCGCCCGGTGCCGACTGTCAGGGGGCTTTTAACGTTTTCTCCTGCCTTTCTTCCCCCCGTCTGTTTGCTTGAGTTATAAAACTACAGCATCACAATGGCGAATGCTCTAATACCTCAGTGAGGGTGTGTCGTCATCGGTGTCTCCTCCAACATTACAGCACAAGCGTCCCCCCCCCAGTTGTGTTCACTTGGTCCCTCGGTCACTGCAAAGGCTTCATAGCTCTCTGGAGAGCGCTGTGCGCTGACTTGCCATAGCATGGCTTGATGGCATATTGGCCGGTCTCAGTGTTGTATAGAAAATGGAGGTCAGTGAAAGCCGTATGCTTGCTGTATAACCCACACAAGTCTCTCAGACGGGCTGTATTTTAATGTGTCCACAGTGGAAGTGAGAAATAAGCCATTTCTACTGCCTTTGGCATACATATTTTATACATTTTATATATAAATATATATGTATATGTGATAGTACCCACAATACCCAGTAATAATAACAAATTACAGTAATGTACAATGTATACTCTCCTGCTTTAGTTGCTCAGATCTGCACTCAACACACTAAACTGAAGTTAGTGAATGGGTCAAAAAGAAATACATGACTTTTATCCCCTAAACTGATTTCTGCTTCTCTGATGGCATGTTCAAAATTCACCACAACAGTCCCCAGAGTCTTCAGACTTACTTTGTAAAGAATAAGTTCGGGAAATAAAAATAATTATTTTACACATGAATTAGTCACCACTTGGTCCTGGCATTAAAACTCATAAAAATTCATGAAGTGCTTTTACTCCTGTGATCAATACATGAAAAAAAAATACCTGCAATACTAAATAGAAATAAATGTGATGTTCAATAAGAAAAGAAATCCTGCTTTTAAATATTAAAAGCTAAAAATCTGTCTGAAGAACGTGAGCTGTTTTAATTTGTTTTTTAATTTTGTATGTGTATGTATGTGTATGTGGTGTATAACCTGTAATTTATCATCTGTTTTAAATCCTTATTGCATGTGGTTGATAATACTGCTCTGTATTAAAGCGTACCCTATATTTTTAATGTTATCTCTTGGTAGGTGACTTGATGAAACCTGTAAAGACGTCTGTGTGTGATGGTGGTAATCATGAATCATGTTCAATCAAGCATTATTTTCAGCCTGTTAATAATCTTACATATTGGTAAACATGTATAAAAAAAGATCTAAATCAACATAGATGGGAAATATGTTGGAAATTTCCCCGAAATATTCTGTAGGAGGTCATGTTCTCGAGTCTAGGCAGCTGTATATTTAAAATTAACGTTTTATTTCTTCTACAAAATCACTACAGGTTTTAGTATCTTGGAAATATCCCTTCTCCTTCAAGGAACCTGCTTCTGTATTAATGTCTTGCTAATTCGGTTATGTTTGTTTTTCTCTTCCCGTCTCTGTGAGTCTCCGTTCATGCATCTTTCTCCCCCCCCTTTTAAGGATGAAATTGGTTCAATCCAGCGATGGAGGCTGATGATGCTGTGTTGATGTTGAGCTTCTTGCTGGACCCCAGACCTGCCGCCTGGTCCGCCATTGTTGGCAAAAGCCATATAGCGCGCACATGGGTGCGCACGTACTCGCGTGATTTTCGGCTTTCTCACGAGTCAGAACTCAGCACATGTGCCACATGGTGTGACGTGAACGTTAGCCTAATGTGCCGGGAATGAGATTCTGAAGCCAGACGTTGAAGACGTTGTAAAGGCACCTGCCAAACCTTATCGCTTTGCATCACGCCGCTCATTCGTTATTCGTTTTAAAACGTAGAGCCGCCTCAATGGCCGTCTTTTCGGGTGGAGGGCTGGAGACGGCCTCCATTTCATTTGAATTTCAACGTGGGGAGCGATGGGTTTATATCCATCAATCATCCCTGCCCTCTGCCGCACCGCCAGGCCGCCGCCGGGCTGCGGGGACTCTGACTCTCACCATGTTCTTATAAAAAAAAACCCGCTGATTTTAGCACCACGCGTCGGGTTGTAATGCTTCTGCCAAAGTCCCAATTCAGGGCGAGGCCTTCAGAATTCAGCTGCATTTTAATCTCCCAGTTTTGCACTTGAATTCATAAGCGTCGCCCCGTCCCCCCTGTCCCCTATTTTATTTATTTATTTTTTTTTTTTGCGGCTTCGCTCCACAGCTTGTTTTGTCGCGCCACTTCGATCGCACGCCTGGTAAACTCTGACCTCTAACCTTTGACCTTTGGTGACGCTCTTGCAGGGGACATGAAGCAGCTGCTGGCATGGATACAGAAGAACCTGCTGAAAGAGAGGCCCGAGCTTTTTGTGCAGGGAGACACTGTGTGAGTAAACATACATACATACACACACAAACACATGTATGTTAGCAGGAAATGTGCATATTGTCCTCGTTTGGAGTAGGACTTGGCAAAATGCATGTGCCATATTACGACCTCAGTCAGTGTGGACGACTTTTATTTGGTATTCAAGATTATTAAAGCTCTGTAAATCGGTTACGATTCTAAAATATCTGCTATTTTTTGTCTTGAAAAATGAGTGTAAGCATATCACACACTTTACTATACCTATATATATATTCTTCAGTATTTATTCAGTTGAAATGTTTTCCTAATGCTCGTGTTTAATACTCCATATGGCGGTAGATCAGACACCATTTCTCCTTATAAGGTGATTCCTGATCCTTTGCTGATCGTGCATTCTGGCTGCATGATATGGAAAAGACATATGGCGGGTTGCAATTTCCAAACACATTAATTATTACAGGCCGTGCAGAACATTATCATCATCACACCTTAAAAAAAATATATCGGTTAAAATATTGTGAACAATTCATTGTTTTTTTTGGGGGTTTTTTAATCCATGTTTTGAGATTGTTTAAAGCAAAAAAAAATAAAATAAAAAAATTCACATCATGTGGGAGGTGTGCTTGATCTTTTTGTTTACCCTCCATTCGGTCTCTATAATTAATCACAAAATTGTGTACAGATGTTTTGACACCCCTGCTTAAATTGCTGATTTCCATTATGGACAAACTAAATGTAAATTGTGTTTAAAAGAGAAAAACCTCGTATTTAAATGTGCCACATCTGCATGGGTCATGTTCTGTTTGATATTTTTCGTGGTGTTCTAGCAGCTGTGCATTAAAATGTGCAGAAATATCAGTTATAAATATCAAACTTTTCACGTATTAAATCATTAAAATGTGGAAGTTGTCTGAATAGGATCCGTACATCACGTTTCAAAAATAAATAGAAAACACACAGATGGACTCGATCCCACGGTGTGTTCCACTGACCCAATCAGATCTGTGCTATTATCACAAATTCACCCAATCACAAATACAGACCTGATTTTATTTTAAAAAGTGTTTCTTATTTTTTTCAGATTTTACATTAAAGGTTTATATAAAGTGTGACGTCAATTCAAATAAGGTTTGTTTTATTCGGGGAGAGCGATGGCTTTTATATAATATATTATGTGATTTTTTTATTGTATGAAACAGGTTTTTGCATCAAGCCTGGAAGTTTTACATTTTTAATGCACTCTCAATAAAACATTCCCAATTAAATAAAGCTCTCATTTTAACCTTATTGCCAAAACAAATTTAAAATCTATTAAATTGTTGGCACACCTGAGCAAAAGTGACACATTACTGATTACAATATTACGATATGGCAAAAATACGAATTAATTTTAATAAGAATAGCAATTAAAATTATTTTTATTATTACTATTATTATTATTATTTTGTATAGCAATGTAAGCAGTATACAGTATCATATAAGCAGTATTATTTTGCCCACCCTTAAATTACATACACAGTTTACACATCAAAATATACAATATTAATTTTCATTAGCTTGTACAATATTTAATATTCTTATGATGTTATTAAAATATCCAGATCTGTACATCATTGCACTGCATTTGTTTTTCGTTTTTTTCGTTGTTGTTGTTTTGTAAATGTTACAAGGAAAATTTGTTTAATAACAAACATATTTGGCAATATTTCAAACCATAAAGAGCTTAATGTGTGCAGTTCCTCTGCTGATCTGATCAACTCCATTACTCACTCTAACAAGTTAATGGATGCTAAATTAATTGTTCCTGTTGTAATTTATGTTTATAAATCTGCCTTTTTATTGTAGACTGCCTCCTTTGCTTGATTGCATTAGATGACATTGCACTTGTTTTTCAGACTTCCTGCCTCAGTTTTGGATGAGGTCTGATTTGTGTTTGCTGTGATTTCAGTTCAGTGGTGCAAATGATAAATAGAACTAAAAATATCTTCAATGTAAATATGTGGTGGATTATTTTTTTAGTGTGATGCTAGAAGTCCCTAATAAATTTGTCAATAAGTTGTTGAGAGGAGTTGATCCATTTTTTTATTCCTATCTTGCTGTTGATGTTTCTTCGGATTTGTCCGTCACTGCTTTATGGCACTGTTATCAGTACAGACCACATCAGGTAAATGAGTCTCTGTCTGTTTCTCTTTACACAGGAGACCTGGAATTCTTGTATTGATCAACGATGCAGACTGGGAACTGATGGTGAGGGGTGTGTGTGTGTGTGTGTGTGTGTGTGTGTGTTAGTACCGCCTTTCTTTATTTTAAAGACTGGGATTTTTTTTTCGAATGGTTGTCCATTGTTTATCTGCTTCTCTGATTGTATAAGAACCAAGCTGGATTGTTCATTCAGGAAAATGCATATCGGCATTTGCTTGTAATTTAAAGAAACACAATCAATGCGAAAAAAAGTCAATGTCTTGACAACTGCCAATGATGGCGAAAAAGCCACATATCAAACCCTGATTTAAAGTTGAATGTCTGTTCACACCCAACAGTTCCTTTATGGGTTGACGTAAATCTAATATGGAATAGCTGGCTTTGAAGCTGACTACTTTGCTGTCTTGTTTTTGTTCAGCTGGCTATAAACATTGAACAAGTACTTGTCTTTTTAAGGCTTCTTCAAAGAATATTTGGCACGGACCATTAATGCTGATGGTGGTGCGTGTTGTTTTGTTTTTGTTCAGTAACTAATGTCTTTAATATATGTTCTGTCTTCAGGGTGAGTTGGAATACCAGCTCCAGAATCAAGACAACATAGTCTTTATCTCCACACTTCATGGAGGCTAACTGACTAAATAAACACATTATGTGCACTTACAAACATACATTCTCACTTGCCTGACGCTTCGTGTCACCCATCCTCCATCCACCAGTGGCCTCCCAACCAATCCGCAAAGCCTTCCTTGACTTGTTTCGGTTTTAAACCCAGTGGATATTTGTGGGTTCAGCCAGACTTGTCCACTCGACGCTCTACCTGCCCTCGGTTCGATAAGCAAGGTCAGACTGGGCGCTGTCAGAGGTCATTCTGTCTAGCCAACATCCAGATGGATTCTCCAGAGACGTGGCCCAATCACTCTCCCTCTTGCGTCAAAAAGCTTGATTATCATTTTCATTTGTTTACATCCTGACACCTGAGAACTGTGTAGGCTTGTTTTTGACGTATTGTATTCGGTTTGAATAAATTCATTTGTTGTAACCTTTAGTCATTTTTGTAACAGAAAACATTGTCATTGTGTAAAGAAATCCCTTCAACTAAAATTTTGCCTTATAGATTTACTCTATTTAAAAACATCAGATATAATTGTCAAAATATAATAGTTTAGGTCTCACAATTAAAATTTCTGACTTGTGGTTGTTGTTTTTTTTTTTTTCGTTGTTTTTTTTAATTTTTATTATTTTTATTTCAAGTATAGGTGGTATAATATGTCCCTATTTGGGCTGTTGGGTAAGGTACCCAGTGTATGTCTCAGTGTAGGGAGTTTACTTTTCTTATTATTAAAATATATTTTATTATTTATTAGAGTTGTTGTTGTTGTTATTGTTAGTAGTGGATGTAATTTTACAAATAATGACTAATGAAGTTTAATTTTTAGTTTACTAATAATTTATTAGAATTTTTATTCTATAGAATTTGCTTTGCTTTGAATTTAATAAAGCACCATCTTTCTTTAGGGTTTGGACTTTATGCATCATCTACAGCAGTCATCCTGACCTGCTATGTATTCACCACAGTGTATTTAAATCTTTTCCCTAGAGTGTTTTGGAGCGTGGCATGTTTGATTTACATCTTCGTGGCCTGAAGAAACAATGGAGATAATCAGTGCATGGTCTTTTTGTTAGTGATAGATTTTGGGTTTACTTAAGGCCCATTTCCTGATTCTGGGGTCCCCTGGAATATTCATTAGGGGTGAACCCACGGGATCCACTGAAGAGGCGATTTGCAACGGAAAACTGTATGATAATAGTGTAGCCCAACAATAATACAAATGCTAATGAGCTGGAGGCAGAAGAAACTCTCTCTTTCTGTCTCTTTCCCTGTGTCTCTCTATCTGTGTGTGTGTGTGGGGGGGGGGGGTAAACATTTTCCTATTGCAGTATGAAGGTCATGAAGGTTAACAGCTAATATTAAAGAAATACCTTTTTTGCTGAATTTTTGAAAGACAAATGTAATCTAATTTAATTTAGAAATGATTTGGACTTTTTGACATTATTTTATTTAGTCTGTTTGAAATGGTGTAGAATATAACTACTGCTGAGTACAATAACATGGGCTTTTAGTCAAATACCCCTTTTTAAGAAAATACCAGGCATTGTATTTTTTTTTAATTCTCCACTCTTTGGCTACGTCTCACCACATCACCTGTATGTGGAAAGACGTTCTTATTAGCCTTTTCTGGTTTGCTGTGTTTTTATGTCATTTGTTTTTGTCTTTTAGGTCTTGGCATGCTTTAGTCTCAGTACCTAAAAACTGCTTAAACTAGACATGGCTTACCACTTCTGCCTATGAAGCTATATGGATAGCATTTAGAGGTTTAAATTGTATTAAAACAGGGCTGTGATGCTTTCAAGTGATTTTTGTTTAGGGTTTATTGAAACTTCAGGGTTCTATTTGAAGGACAATTCTGTCAAATGGCTTAAAATTCCAGGAGAGCATCTTGTTTTGACTCTTGTCCTTCTGTCTGGCCAACATTGTAATTGATACAAAATGCTTATGCTGACTGTTGAAGTTGTTTTAGAACCGTTCTAGACTAAAACTAAGATGTTTGGCCCAGTTAGTTGCTGATTTAATTGGTAGGTTGCAACTAAGTGATTAAAAAGAACATAAAATCCCTTCATTTAAATGACGAACTAAAATGTCAAGTGTAACAAATGAGTGTGCAAAGCGTACATGTGTTAGATAACACATAACGCACAGAGGCGGGTTTATGGAGTTTATGTAGGACACTGGACTTCTCCTCGGTGCAAAGGGCTAAACTATAATTAGCCTTCGTGATTCTCAGCGTCTCTCAGTGAACGTCGGTCGTGTTGTCTGCGTTTACAGACGCTTCTACCTCGGTGCCTTTTTGTTCTCAGTATTAATAGTTTGGAAAGTGGTTTATATTTAGCACAAATCCCGAGTGTAACCCAGAAAATGGGAAGTAAACTAAGGGCGCGTCCTCACTGTAAGCGCCACACAGGGCGCCATGGCGGCTCCCAACAAATTGGAGGGAAAACGCAAGATGCTGTTGGAGCCAAACGAGCTGAAAGTTACTGTCCATTCTGCAGCTCGTTTTAAACTATTATTACATATTTTACTACGCCATGTTTTATTTTGTATATTTCTGTTGTAAAAATCCATTTCAACGAAATCAGCAGTCCGTTTGTAATGGTGTCTATTAAAGCAACGAGACACTACACACTAATTGCTAACACACGAGCTAAATTTTGTTACTTATAACATCTAGCTTAAACTAAAAAAAATAATGTTCTCCATTTCAATATTTATTTATTAATAAATATGTAAATATGTTATGAATACAGATACACAAACGGTGATCATGTTTTAGTCAGTGTTTCGTCATATTCATAATGATAGTGTAAACGGATGCATTATTCTTAGAAATCTCAGAATTATGTTATCGTATTTTTACATACAGTATTGAACAATTACACGTTTCTTAGTAGTCTAGCTTTTATTATCAGCTAATGATATTGTTACATTACGAACAGGACGAAAGTCTAATATCAAGCGTTGTAGTGATGCAATAAAGCTCACAGTTCAGAAGTCTTGGTAAAAACGCAGTGATTTTATTATTTGTTTAAATTAAAATTAGAACACAAATATTATTGTACAACATGAATACAGTATTAAATAACTGAATGACTTCTTTTTCGTCCATTTAGTTTCCTTGTTTATTAACCTTTAATGAGGTTTTTAATACTGTTTGTAGAATTCTTTTAAAAAGCTAATAACCATCTCAATTACTACAAGCTTCACTTTTCAGATGTAAAAGACTGAAAGCTTTTACCAATAAACAAACGTGAAGGACTGTCTTTACGCCATATAGGCTACATGTGTGTGAGTATAAAACATCTGTTTGATATTAGATTATTGGATTTTTTTATATACAAAAAAGTTCTTTTTAGATTTTCGCTATTTTAGAGGTAAATAAAAACGTTCTACATTAAAATTGGTAAAGAGGCAGGTGGCCATGACGCGTCTGTGTTATAGGAAGCTTATAAACAATTAGATTACGTAATTTAACGTATTAGCACAGACTATTAATCACCTTCCGTCCTATATGTGACTATATACATAAGCTTATTGTAGAAGATATTTATTACCTGCATAAAATGGCAGGCATGAATTTGTTGGAGTTTATCTAATATTTACAATTAAGTAGCTACACAACGTTCATTCAGACGTATGAAAGTAATTGTATATTATAGTAAGTAGTATATGTAGTACAGATTTAAATAGTAATACTTATTTTATTAAAATACCGATAAGATTAGTGGTATTATTTTTAACATACATTGTAGACCCCCCCCCCCCGCATAGTAATATTATTTGAATTGTAATAGCACATGTCGTTGTATTTTATTGCTCTACACCTGACTTTACGATGCTCTGGTCAAAACTGGATAAAATGCCAAGTTGCTTCCAGCATGTGCATGCATAAACACTTGAGGAAAAATTTTGGAAACCCACACAATTCTGTTTTTCAAATAACAAAGCTCCACCTAAAAAATAAAAACATTTCATTTTAATACTGCTTTACAATAGTGAATATTGTTATCTGTAATTATTGTAATTTGTAGTACCTAAAATATTTGTTTTCCTTTTTTGTCTTCCCACTTTCCACTCTCTCTCTCTCTCTCTCTCTCACTATCCCTCTCCATGTCCAACGCCCCCCCCCCCAAATTCGAGTCAGCGGTTGTTCACCAAAATCTCATTTGCAAAGTAATTAGCAGTGTATTGATTTGGAGCTGGTGGCGCGGATAGTTATCCCATGCACAATCTAAGATGGAATATGAATTACAGACAAAACCAGGCACTTTTAGTTAAGTGATTTTAAAGAAACGTGTAAGAGTTATAAGCTCATAACGAAAAGACTAAATGTTATGCTCCAAATCAAACACAGAAATGGCTACAACTATACAACCACACATCCTTCAGTTCTAAAGTGTTTTACACGCTTTGCTTAAGTTATTATTGCTTCACACACACACACACACACAACTAAAAGTGAAATTGCATTTAATTAATAGAATCAAACAAAAAAAAGTAAAATAAGGAGATCGAAATTACCCGTCAAGCATGAGTTTATTTTTATATTTCCTGAAAATAAGAAACACTGTTTAGGTCGGTTTTAGACGCATCGAAACAGCATCCGAACCAAGAGAAAAATAAAAGAAAACTACAAACAGAAATGCCACATTCTTGTCTTCAGTCTCTCGGAACGTCAACCATGAACCACCGCTAGGCTCTTTATACACAGCAGGCCTAAAGATCAGAAAACCTACACAGTATGCAAAGAATTATAAAATAGTTTCACACACACGTGTGTGTGTATATAAGTAGCATATATATATATATATATCCCAGTGTGAATTACTTTTCTATTTGCTTTTAATTCCCATGTTGGTAAAGGCCTGTCGTATAGAATATTTCTCAAAAATAAACCTCTTGCTTATTAAAAATGAAGGTATGGCCTCCTCCTAGATTTCGACTCAAAACGATGCTTCTGAATCTCCAGCAACAGATGTCCAGGCACAATTCTTGGCTTAAATAAACATTATACAAGAATTGCGTTTGGACAATCAATCTCTGGGACTCTTAAAGATTTCCACCGACGTCATCCTGCAAATAAAAAATTACTTCTCATTTCTTCAAAGGGTTGCTATTAATAAAAAATAATAATAAAAAACACACACACAAACATTTACAATTCTGTTAATTAAATGCGGTACGTCTCAGCCCTCGACTGGTAAATTTATAAAAGTGAAGCAAAAAGTTAAAAACTAAAACTTTTCCTAATAATGCAGCAAACTATTCTTATATTAGATATTATAATGTCAGCTCTTTTTTAAATAGCTAAGTAAACGTAATTAAAAAGAAGTGATTTAACACTGGCAGTAATCAGAAAAAGCCTGTTGCATGTTGTTTAGCTCAATGGAAAAAAAACGCAAAAGCCTTCGTAAAATATTATTAAAGGTTTTGGAATGAATTTGCAAGCCAACGTGCAATGAACCATCCGTTTCGCAAGCCTTAAGGATCAAAGGCAAAGTTGTGTAGTTGGCCTTTTCTTGCTCGATTCACCAGATAATTATTCCGCAAATTATTCTCTGCAGCTTTCCAGCACCTTAAAGCAGACTGTACAACAACAAAAAAAGCAGACAATTCAGCTTCGGTGTCGTAAGCTTTGTTTTCTATCTAAAAGTCCAGATTTGTGGAGCATGCAGCGCTTCGCCATGTCTGCACCTGTAAAGGTCGCGCGTTTCCACACCGACGTCCTGCTTAAACCAGAAGATGGGCTTTTTTTTGGTTCCACTGCCGTGTCCTAACCCCGAGAACTTCTGTCCAGAATCCCGTCAGTTTATTCTCGGGTCACCTCTAGTACCAAGAAAATAGAGCAAAAAATGTTTTATATATATGTATATGTATAAAGCTGTAGGATGTTGCGCGCTTCGAAGTCGGCGTTCCGGAGCTGGTGCGTGCAGCTCGTTATCCTGTGCCGCGAAAATGGCAAAAAAAGGAAAGCCGAATCGCAAGCAGCAGCAGCAGCAGTAACGGTAGGGGGTGGATGCTTTGGGGCAGGTCTAAAAACCCGCACACGCATGCATACATGCACACACCCCCTTTGCAAACGCCTTGATGGGACAGTCTCCACCACGCATCCGCTTTTTTTTTCTTTTTTTTTTTTTTTTTCTTTCTCTCTCTTCTCTTTTTTACGCGTCAACAATACAGCAGCAGCAGCGCGACACAGATCGCCTCCGACCGTCGTCGCCTGGTACCGGATCTGAATGACCCTGCGCCACTGTTCGGTCGTGATAAATGTCCATTGTGCTGGAGGACTCATCAATGTGTCCCCGCTCTTCCGCAGGCAAAACAGCCAAATACCGACCGGCAGCTTCTTAAAGACACAACGGCCCCCGTATTCTGAACCCCTTCACCCCCACCCCCCTCACCCCACCCCCCTCAACGAGTGGCGTTACAAGCCCTACCCGGTTTATTCTGATTTACCTCCATGTCTCTGAGAAAAAGGAACAGAGGGAAGCCGGCGCAGCGCCGCTAACGTGTCCAACGCGCCATGGCGCTTGTTTTAAACTCATTAAAGGGAGACGCCGCAGCCTCTGAGCATCACAGGGTCCCATAAAGCCTGCTATGACGAACCCAATTACATCCACTAAATGAAAATCTCATGTTTGTACCCCCTGCCCCCCTTTATTTAAGTGATGCTATTATTTGGTTTGGAAGTTTCTTAAAACAACGTGACTGCGTTACATTTTTATTTCTGATTATTTTATTCATGATTGCTGTTATTATTGTTTAAGAAACCAACAACTTAGAAAAGCAACTGGCAAACGTAGGATCATCTAAGTCTTTGAATTGGTGTAGGCCTTTTATATATGGACAAAAGTATTGGGACACACGTCTTAATCACTGTATTCAGGCGTCTCATACAATCCCATTGTCACGGTTGGACAAAATCGAGGTGCACTCCTCCAAATTTGTGAGAGCAGTTTGGGGAAGGGTAATTTTCTGTCCCTCTATATCTGTGCCCCGGTTCACATAAAAGCCTGGTTGATTAAGATCTGGAAGATCTTGACTGGCTTGCACATATATCCCTCCCATCTACCACATCGAACACATTTAGAATGAATTGGAATGGAGATTTTGAGCCAGGCCCATCAATGCCTGACCTCACCAAAGAGTGGAGGCTGTTCTGTAATGGGGAGAATAGAATGTCTTAAAAGTTCCTGTAGGTGTATTATGTAGATTTCCCAAAACTTTTGTCCATATTGTGATGATTCAGGCCTGAATTAAATGGAATATACGATTTTAGCTAACAATGATTTTTGTGTTAGCCCATTTCTAAGCTTTTCGTTGATCTTTGCTTATTTTTATATATCAAAGATCCATCAGATAATTTAATAATCACACGGGACACCTCTCAACCATATCAAATAGAAAACTACACCTTTTAAGCATTTTACTGTAACATAGTCCTAAATTGCTCTGTGTTATGAATTAAAAAGAATTATATCATTAAGGACAAACAGCGAGTTATTTTTAGGAAAGTAATAAATGCCAAAAAAAAAAAAATTTTTTTTAAAACCCCAAAGTAATCCGTTCCCTAAAATGTGCGCCACCAGACGTCTACTTATTTTCGGCAAATTCATTATAAAGAAACAATTAAGGGAAGTGGTAAAGGAATTAAATTGGTCTAATTCCAAATTAAGGCTCTTAAATTCACATTAGCGTGGTTTGCATAATTTTAGGGAGAAATGAGGCGACATTTAAGTCACAAGGTAAAGATTATGTTAAAGGTTTTTTTTCGTTTTAAGACGTGCAGCTGCTCCGTGCTGCGAGGTTCTGATTGAGTTATTAGTTTAAAAAATAAAGTAAGCACATAAATATAAAACTCTCAACAAATAAATAACTGCGAATGAACGGATTATGTCATAAATACCGAAATCTAGTACAGAACACACTAATAAAAAGTGAGTAAATGTATTTCAGGTAATGAGAAGTACACAGGAGGCAGTCATCTGAACTGCTGTTTGTCTTTAAAACTGTAATGTTTTAAACCTTTCTTTCGACTTTATAACCCACGAAACTCAAATTCCTCTTCATTGCTAAAGGGCTGCTTTAGTGCGTCTCTTCTCTTGCCTAATAAATGATTGGCGGGGGGGGGGGGGGGGGGGGGGGGGGGGGGGGGGGGGGGGGGGGGGGGGGGGGGGGGGGGGGGGGGGGGGGGGGGGGGGGGGGGGGGGGGGGGGGGGGGGATATATATATATATATATATATATATATATATATATATATATATATATATATATATATATGTGTGTGTGTGTGTGTGTGTGTGTGTGTGTGTGTGTATATATATATATATATATGTATGCAGTGTTGGTATAATATAAATATATCTAGTCTGACAGACTGCTATAAGAACAGCTTACATTTAAACTGGATCAATCATAATTACAAACACAGAATCCGTATAACATTTAATCCAGGTCAACTTTATTTATATATTGCTTATTACTGGAGAATATTATCTTAAGCAGCTTTACAGAAACCTTGGTGCAGAACCACTAATGAGCAAGTCTCAGGAGGGAATCCGTCCTGTTTGGGTGGCCTGGGAAATATTTTAAAAAGCAGCAGCTATTAATTAAATTAGCACTTGGACTTCAAAGGCATACATTAGATATTTAAAACATATTGTCTTTAAGTCAAGAAAGTAATTCCTACTCACAGTTTGGTAAATATGAAGTCGTCCGTGGTAATTAATTGAATGAAGTTATGTAGGCATAACATCTTTATACAGGTGATTTCTGTTAATGTCACACTGAAATTAATCTGACCTGGGCTTACAGTCCTGTAGGCTGTTCCTGTCCAGTCCAAACAGGGTTAATATAGAGCAATTTGTAAAATGTATTCACATTTGCATGCACACTCATAAGAAAATAAAACAAAGAAGTCACTCTAAGGGAAGGACACAATACAACTGCAATGCTTTTGATCAACCCTCTACAGCAGTCCCAGTTACTTATGTGGCTCCTTGACAAAATTAAACTGCACATTTCCAATTTAAATGAAAACAATGCCAAAATATGTAATTTGTCATTATTTACAGGTTTTGTTTAAATAATCAATCAAAATGCAATGCAAAATTGGTGTAAACAGCTTAAACCCGTTTACAATGCCCACGCGCTGTGATTTAATAAATCATCATGTCTACAGAAAACCAAAATCAACCATCTACCAAGGACATATGTTCACTTCTGTGACAAAAATCAGGTGTGAGGCCATTTTATCCAATTAGGTGATTATAAACCCAGATGCCAAAATGAATTAAAACTGGTTTAATGGAAAAAAGAGAAATTTGAGCCCCGTCTATGAATATAAACAGTGGCAGGTGCTTATGATCAATTTTATTGTACAGACTAGAGCCCCAGCCTCTTTATCCTTCAAAGGACTAAAGATTTTCTTCTTTTTTTAAAAAAAAAATGTTCCAGCATCCCAGCGTAAGCTTCAGGACTTGTGTGCCAGCATTCTAAGAAGGATTAAAGCTGATCTGGAGTCAAACGGTGGCCCGAATCCTTATTAGTGCTTTTTTATTATTACACTGTTTTAGTTATTTTAAAGCTGAAGTAACTTATGATTAGACTGAAGTTTTGTAAGCTTTTCTTCCTGCTAATAGACAGACTGTATAACAGACAAAAAGCTCCAGTCAAATATGCTGGGTTGACATTCAGTACAGTAGTATATGGTTGGGAACAATGCCTGGTTCTTACTTTCAACTCAAGTGGTAGGGTCCTAACTTCCTCCTCTATTTTTCTTCCATGGGCTCTCCTGGTGTGCTTCATTCAGTGCTCATTTTGGGTCCAATAAAGAGCCCTCCTGCTTCTGCCTTTCAGCATGGTCTAAAGAGCGGCCATCCCTAACTAGACTGCTGATGTTTCTTTCTGGTAAAACCACAGAACAGCTAATTGTGTTCAACAGTTTAAATTTAACTTGGCAAGCAGACTACTACTGACACAAAGTTCCTGTCAAAATACACACATCTGATCCGAACCTCAAATGTGCACAAAAGTGTGAGTAAAAAATTAAGCACCTAGTTACTGAGACACATTCGAACCATATAACCATTTATATATTCTCATTAAAATATCTCTATTGGTTCTGTTTAAAATATGCTTTAATTAGAAGGACTTGACAAGTACCATAAAAATTGGTAGTATTATTTTATCTCATTTATTAAATTGGGAGTGGTAGCTCAGTGGTCAGGGCGTTGGGCGCTCAATCTGAAGGTTGGGGGTTCAAATCCCAGATTCACTGAAGTTACCAATGTGGGTCCTTCAGCAAGACCCTTAACCCTCATTACTCCAGGGGGGCGCTGTGATGAACCCTGTGCTCACCTTGTAAGTCGCTTTGGATAAAAGCGTCTGCTAAATGACCAAATGTAAATGTAAATAATTTCCCACTTAATAGGGGGGGGTCCCCATGTGCATCCAGGGAAGAATGTTTCAAGTGCTGGGCAGGTACACCCTGGACAGGGCGCCAATCCATTGCTGGGCAGATAGACTCTTCCACTTTTAATGAAGTCGCTTCCATAATTTGTAATGAGGGAGCAGTAGCTCAGTGGTCAGGGCGTTGGGCTGAAGGTTCAATCTGAAGGTTGACGGTTCAAATCCAAGGACCACTGAAGTTACCACTGTGGGTCCTTGAGTAAGACCCTTAACCCTCATTGCTTAAGGGATGTTGTGATGAACCCTGTGTGTCACTTGGATAAAAGCGTCTGCTAAATGACCAAAATGTAAATGTAATGTAAATGTAATTCAGTTCCCAAGGATGCACTTGTCACCTGTCTCCTCCATGCAACCAGACAACTTTTTTTTTTTTTCTCCGCAAACTTATCTGCGTGATTCTGTAGAAACTTGTAGAGTGTACAAAAGAAGCGATGCTACAGCCTTAAAACCATGGTTATGTTCAGATAAGATAAGCCTTTATTTGGTCTTTGGTTTATTTGTATGATCTCTGTGATCTGTTGTCGGGAGAAAAGGCAAAGTTTTTCTTATTTGTTTGTATCATTTTAAAAGTTTTTATGAAATAATACTCATTATCTCAATAACCTTGCTCAAGACAGTATGGGTGTTCCGGCAGTATTATTTCATAATGAATTGTTCAGTAATTAAATTTATTTAAATCGCAGCTATTGTTAGGTGGAATTGTTGTTGCTGAAGGGATTTTGGAATTTTTTTTCTACCCCCATTTGCCCAAAGCCTCCTGTAACTATCCCTCACACAGATACACAAACACACTGTAGTGAAACACAAGACTCAATAGGAAAGATGTCCAGTCATGCACACAGGGACAGTGGTAGATGGCCACTTGCCACCGCACTCCACTTTTCCCCATTCATGGATAAATGTTTAACCCAGCAGCTGAAAGGAGCAGTGGGGGACAGGAGGCCACATCCACAGAGCAGGCAATGAAACGGCCCCTTGGAGGATCGCAAGGGGGCTGGAACACAATGGGCCCGAGATCCCGCCATAAGCCTCCTCTAGATTAAGGCAGCTCAAGTGGGCCGCATGTACTGCAGAGAAGCTGATTGGATCAGTGTAGCCTTTTTCAGTTTCTAAGAGGGCATGCAGGCAGAGTGTCATTAACTCTATAGAAAGCAGGTTAGATTATCTTGCAGCTTGGAATGCTTGCTTTGAGTTCAATGTGGCGATTCTTAGATCCAAAAGAAATCATAGAAATGCATCAGGCCAAAAGGTAGACGAAGAATAAAGGGTTTATGACTTGTAAGCAGTCCTGGGAAAAGTCTGAATGCCCAAACTGGCCTAATATAGATTTCAATAAAACAAGTCTCGTCTTGCAAGAGATAATACACTGTTTATTTCTCATTTTTTGCCATGGGCTTTACTCCGGCAGAACCACATTAAGTGTAATCTATAAATAGTATGGAGTATCTGCCTTGGTTAGGGTATAATAAGAGAAACTGTTTGAAATGTACAGCCCCAGGTTAGCATTCCCATTGATCTGGTTCATCATATCCACAATTTCATAGGGGAATCTTTTATTGTAATTGTGTTTTTAAATAGTTTTAGAATTGCCGTCTTATCGTTTCAGACAACTAAACTTGACGTATGGTTTGCTGTACATGCATTAACTTAGCACACTGTATTACAGCGTAATGTACCCCGGGCCCAAAGAGTCATCTCCGTGCTTTTATAAAATGGCAGTCAAAAGATGAGGTGCTTGATTTGTAAAGCTTATTTTTTTTGCACATGCTGCTGACTGATATTTAATAATTTTGTTAATACATTACAGACAAATTTAAAAAATATTTTTAAAGCATTTAATACATTATGACACGAGTGATTCTGAAAGAATAAAGTTCAAGTAATAATAGTTCAATTAAGTATGTGTCTGTACAAAACACAAACAAGCCATAGTCATAGTGAATTATATGTTAAAAAAAAAACCTATATATATATATATATATATATATATATATATATATATAATAAAAAATATTTGTTTATATTATTATACATATATATTTTTATATGAATATAAACATATTATTTTTAAAAAAGCCTTCAATGAACCTGTCAACAAGTTACTTGTCAGATTAAGTAAGAGCTGAACAAAATAGCTTAATATGGGAAACTTTCCCTTTAATTTACTCAAATGTACAAGTGGCTAAAACATTAAACTGTGAAAACTTAACCAAATAAGTGTACACTTATTTTAAACACCTAGATATGTCTATGTGCAAGTTTTTATTTAAATATAGATTTTTTAATGATATTTTTACTGACGCCAGAGTTCATAAAATCAGAACTGATATGTTGGCACAGTTTTTGGAACTCTTGTCTCACAGCAGGTGGATCATGTCAAGTTTAGTTGCTTGATCCTGAGCAGGATCCCTTTAATGCAAAGTTTGCAAGTCATTTCTTCTGAAATTGTACTTACAGTTAAAGCAGGGATAAACCCCAGCCCTCTCCAGAACCCTGATCAGAATAAGTAGCTTTACTAATGAATTAATTAATGGAAAAAAGGGACTTCTATATAGTGTTCAGAGATCATTAGTCTCCTATAGAACACTTAAACAAGTATCTCATTAAATCCAGAATTAATTTACTTTTACCTGAAGGAGCATTTAGTAGAGGCTTTTATGAAATGGTGCATGATTGTGATTGTATTGTTGCCCTGTGTAATTTCTGAATGAGTGTCTCATTGGTTGCATGTGACAGCTCTATAAATATGATTACTGGCCTGGATTTAGCACTCATACTTGGGGATCGCAGTGTCCAATGGCATCCGTGACTTTAAGTAGCTTCCTGTGCTCTTGTCCACTTTCTGCGCTTCTTCTGTCTATTACGGGAGAAAAGCGAAGGAATTCTTTTTCTGTGACTGGCTAGTTGCCAGGCAACTAGAAGGTTAAAGAGCCTTTTGGGAAAATCCGCAAGGTCCTTATCATAGTTGGTATGGCCAGGTTTCTTGTGCTGACCACTACTGCTGAACTCAAGTTAGAAAATAACCCACAAGTATGGTTCTATACTTCCCACGGCGTGAGACCCAGACGTTCTAAAATGATCAAATAAATGAGATTTTTACACTTAAGGTTTTTTTTACACACTGAATTATTCTCACATATTAAATAAAAGGAAAACCAAAGACTCATATCGTTAGATGCTGGCAAAATGATGGTGCACAACATTTACAATGAATGATATCCAAAAATAATATATATATATATATTTTTTTTTTTAAAGTTCGTACATGTTTTAATAACAAGGCTAATAAAAAAACACAGAGGGAAAGAAAGACGGATGAATAGATTGATTTGGGCTTTAACTTCATGACTTCCTTTACATCTGGGTCCAAATACTTATGGGTTTTTTATTTAAGTAAAATACATCCTTGGCTCTGATGTAGTCCTACATCTATTGAAACTGGACAGACCAGCCCTGTTGATTAAGTGTTCTTGGTCCGGGTGGACCGTGGGAGCAAAACTGACAGTTATTGACCTTATATGTTGTGTAGGAACCTATATGCTGATTACTAATGTGTCCACACCAAGTTCCAGTGTTTCCCAGAGCATCCCAGCTGCCCTCTAAGGGATTTGGGACTGACCGAGTAAAGAAGAGGGAGGGCGGAAGATATGGTGCAGCTGACCACTGGACCATCTTCCTTTCACAAGCCCCCCCCCCTTACCGCCCACCTATTGTAGCCATGGGTCTAAGCAGCTATATCAGTCAGACTTCACCAGACCCCCCACTAGTGCCTGGATAAAGTGTTCCAATTGGGGGGAAAAAAATCGCCGCCCCCCCCTCCCTTCTCTGCACTCCGCTGAATAAATGTTTGAATTGGGTTGACCGGCCTGTTTGGCCCGAGTGGGCTGCCACACAGTGCTGCCCTGCTGCTCCGACCTTTGACCCGACTGTGAAAAGTTACTGGGGGAAGCTTATGAACTCTCTCAGGCCTCGGCCGCTGGGAAAGTGCCCTCACAGGGCCAAGGAGGTGTCTGAGGGTGGGCGCAGGTGCCAGAGTGGTGCCCTCTCTGACCCGAGGGTGGTTTTTTAGGTTTGAACACGGTCCTGCTTCAATTGTCCCATTAAGGGCCCGCGGGCTATTGATGGGGCCCCTCGGAGAAAAAAAAAAAAGCCAGTTAACTTTGCTTTCGCTGGTTGTCAGTTGTATTTCTCCTTGCCTCTTTTATCTTTTCATTTTCGGCATTCCTCACTTTTCTTTTCTGATTAGGCACTTTCAGACCTCGCCATGCTTTTTTTTTTTTTACCCTTTGTTTGTTACCCTTGCTCATTTTCTCTTACCCATCAGGCTCAGCAAACTTTACTACTGGTCCTCAATAGTGTCAATGTCCACTGGTCAATTCTCGTCTCCTCCCTGAGTGGTCAGCCGGTGATAAATGTAAGACGGAATCAATGTAGAGATTTTTGTGAGCGCTCTGGGTAAAGTAAAAATGGACCAGCACTTTCCATCCTCATGAACAGGCAGTGGGGGGGGGGGGGCAACATATCTATCTACCCAACAAACGCCAATACAACACACCTCCGCTTCCATATCGAGATTAAAAAGGAAAGTACGCTACAGTGAGCAAAAAAAAATGTAAAGAATTTAATACGAGGCAATTTGAGTCTGACCAAGCTCAATGGCGCACTCTTGTGGATAAACATGTGTAAATGCAATCGCGTTAGAATAGATACTACTAGATAGACATTTTATTGATCCCAAAGGGTAAAAAGAACTCATTAATTTATTCATTATCACCCGCTTTATCCTCTATTAGGGTCGCGGTGGGGTTCCCCATGCCCATCCAGGGGAGAACGTCTCGGGCGCTCGGCAGATAGACCCAGGACAGGGCGCCAATCCATCGCTGGGCACACACTCACTCACACAGACACACTCTATATGGGGCAATTTGGAGAACTCAATTAACTTGATCCATGTGTTTGGATTGTGGGAGGAAACCCGAGAACCCGGAGGAAACCCACGCGGACACGGGAAGAACATGGAAACTCCACCCAGATGGGGATTCGAACCAGGAATCCCTAGTGCTGAGAGGCGAACGTGCTAAACCACTAAGCCACCATGCCGCCTAATTATAAACATATTGGTGTAAAGAAGACGTTTTTTCTGTGATAGATACAAATGTTTTTAAAGAATTTACGACATTTTATGATTTTTTATTACCATGAAATCATTCATGAAACACAGTTTAACCAGAGGGTGGCACGGTGGCTTAGTGGTTTAGCATGTTCTCCTCTCAGCACTGGTGATTACTGATTCAAATCCCCATCTGCGTGGAGTTTTCATGTTCTCCTTGTGTCCGCGTCGGTTTCCTCCGGGTTCTCTGGTTTCCTCCCATGGCCCAAAAACATGGATCAAGGTGAATTGGATTCTCCAAATTGCCCCATATAGAGTGTGTCTGTGTGAGTGAGTGTGTGCCCAGCGATGGATTGGCGCCCTGTCCTGGGTCTATCTGCCCAGCGCCCGAAACGTTCTCCCCTGGATGGGCATGGGGAACCCCCACCGTGACCCTAATAGAGGATAAATCAGGAGATAATGAATTGATGGATGGATACTTTAACCAGAATTACCAAGGACTTTAAATTTAGGGAATTCATTTTGTTATTATATTTCTGGACCAAAACCAACTCCCAACATTTCAATTCTGTTTTTTATTATTATTATTATTATCTGGATAATCTCCCCCAGTTCATGTAGCTCTGAGGGCTGTTTTTCCTGCCGGTAGGGGGCGTGTGATTGGGGGCGGCTCAGGCGGAAGCTGGAGCGCAGAACTTCCACGCGCTGACTTTTCTGAGGGAAACTAAGGATTTTGGGGTTTCCTGTTTCCACCCGTTTTAAGGCAAAGCCCGCCTCCCGAGCAGCGCCAGCCAATCAGTGAACGGTCCTCGGAACAGCGTGAATCGGGTGCATTACAATTTGAACGACGACGGATCTGACGTTGACCATCTGTTTGATGTGATGACGTAAGCAGTGCGGTCAAGCGTCTGAAGACGCGATTACAAACCACGTGATCTGCAGATCAAAGCTTCGACAAAAAATCTAAACAAAATATCAAATAGCGACATGCGGCCATGCTTCTAATTCATTTTTGAAGAAATATATTATTCTATATATTTTTATTATATATAAAATATAATTTACTAATAGTGGTACACAGCTGCTGGCTGTGCCGTGTATAACTACGCATGTGCCTAATAAACTTGATTTGATTTAATTTGATAAATAGATAAATATAGATAGATAGGACGAGATCGAGAGATAGATGACGTCATTACGTAACTGGACACACCTCCTTATGAAAACCGACAGCACCGTTTATTTAATGCTAATTGGCGTTGGGAGTTCTGTCTCTGTGAACTGGGTTTGTTTGCAAACGTAAAACTCGACGTGGATTTCTTAATTCATTCATCCATAATCTTCCGCTTTATCCTCTATTAGGGTCGTGGTGGGGTTCCCCAGGCCCATCCAGGGGACAACGTCTCGGGCGCTGGGCAGATACACCCAGGACAGGGCGCCAATCCATCGCTGGGCACACACTCACTCACACAGGCAGACACACTCTATATGGGGCAATTTGGAGCAATATGATCCATGTTTTTGGACTGTGGGAGGAAACCGGAGAACCCGGAGGAAACCTACACGGACACGGGGAGAACATGGAAACTCCACCCAGATGGGGATTCGAACTGGGAATCCCTAGTGCTGAGAGGCGAACGTGCTAAACCACTAAGACACCGTGCCGCCCGGAGTTCTTAATGATTTAAAAAAAACGATTTAAATATCGGATGCATTTTAAAACCTGTTATTTTTGTTAATTTAACCTGAATTTATTGTTCGGTTTATATCGTTAGTTCTAAATGCCTCTGCAATTCACGTTTGAACACTTGTTCACCGAATCCTGCATTCATTTTAGTCCTGTTTATGTTCTTGTTTTTGTTATTGTAATGTTTTTATGGTTCGTCACTGTGTTTGTAGTTTATTATTCTAATAGAAGTTTATGACTTATGTTTAGAAATAAATTATAGTCACGTTCTTTACAATAAATGTATTTTTTTTTTAAATGTTGTGAAAAGGGCGGCACGGTGGCTTAGTGGTTAGCACGTTCGCCTCTCAGCGCTAGGGATTCCCAGTTCGAATCCCCATCTGGGTGGAGTTTCCATGTTCTCCCCGTGTCTGCGTGGGTTTCCTCCGGGTTCTCCGGTTTCCTCCCATAGTCCAAAAACATGGATCAAGTCAATTGAATTCTCCAAATTGCCCCATATAGAGTGTGTGTGAGTGAGTGAGTGTGTTCCCAGCGATGGATTGGCGCCCTGTCCTGGGTCAATCTGCCCAGCGCCCGAGACGTTCTCCCCTGGATGGGCATGGGGAACCCCCCTGTGACCCTATTAGAGGATAAAGCGGGAGATAATGAATGAATGAATGTTGTGAAAAGCAAAATTAATGAGTGTATTGGAGTGTTGAGTGAGTGTTGTAACAATAGCCCTTAATTTTAGGAAGGTTTTTAAAAGACTTTCCCAGAGCAACGATGCCCTTTACATAAATGATCATGTAAATCTCAGTCGTTGGAGTGAAGAACAACTTGTGACGTCATGGTTTCTTATCCCTCGATAGGGAGCATGTCCTGTCCGTTTGGGACGCACCCTGCTGATGGGCTGTTGAATACGGGTGTCGGTGGGGGGGGGGCGCGCTTGCTGACGCGGACAGGTCCTGGCTACGTGCGCAGCGGCGGCGCGATGTTGCTCCTGCCCGTGTGTGTGTGTTTGTGTTTGATTGTTTCTCGGAGTTCGTCTTACTTTTCGGAGGAGAACTACACGGAGGAGTCGGACATGCAGCCCCCCACCATCGTGATCGCCATCATCGCCCGCAACGCGGCGCACTCCCTGCCCTTTTACCTCGGAGCGCTGGAGAGGCTGAACTACCCCAAAGAGCGCATCTCCATCTGGTAAGACTCAGAGATTCGAACCTGCCGCAGTCAATGCACAAAGTCATCACAAAGTTCAGTTCACACCCATCCACAGATCCAGATCTGAAGAACCGAACCCTCCTCCCTGTAAACTCTTAAACACACACACACACACACACTCTGTGCATCTCCCGTTATTTTAAATTATTATATATAATATATATAAATTATATTGGCACGGTGGCTTAGTGGTTTAGCATGTTCTCCTCTCAGCACTATGGATTCCCGGTTCGAATCCCAATCTGGGTGGAGTTTTCTCGTACTCCCCGTACCCGTGTGGGTTTCCAACGGGTTCTCCAGTTTCCTCCCACAGTCCAAAAACATGGATCAAGGTCAATGTAATTCTCCAAATTGCCCCATATAGTGTGTCTGTGTGTGTGAGTGAGTGTGTGCCCAGTGATAGATTGGCGTCCTGTCCTGGGTGTATCTGCCCAGCGTCCGAAGCGTTCTCCCCACCGCGACCTTAATAAAGGATAAAGCGGAAGATAATGGATGGATGGATAAATCATATTATATATAGGGGGCGGCACAGTTGCTTATTGTTTAGTATGTTCTCCTCTCAGCACTAGGGATTCCTGGTTCAAATCCCAATCTGCGTGGAGTTTCCATGTTCTCCCCGTGTCCGTGTGGGTTTCCTCCGGGTTCTCCGGTTTCCTCCCACAGTCCAAAAAGATGGATCAAGGTCAACTGAATTCTCCAAATTACCCCATATCTGCCCAGCGCCCAAAACATTCTCCTCTGAATAAGTATGGGGCAACACCTTTAACCTTATGTATGTAACTACAAAATGAAATGTCAGTTTATTATATTAAGGAACCTGAATCTATACAATACAGTTTAATGTAGTTACTGTGTCGTTTATGACTATAATCGTGATTGTGAAAAACAAACCCGTAATGATATATAATCATTTTTTATGATCCAGGGCGGCAACAGACCACAACATGGACAACACCACTGCCGTCCTGCGGGAATGGCTCACCGTCATGCAGCAGCATTATCATTACGTGGAGTGGAGGCCCATGGAAAAACCAACGTAAGAATTTATTAAGACTGTAATAACTCTGAATCCTGTAGCACAGCCGTGGAACGAGGTGGAACTTGTTCAGGACCTGTCAGTAAGTCCATCTCATTAAAAAAATGTAAGAAACCGTGTTCGTATGGATCAGTGTTCTCACAGAACCATTTTAACACCTTGTGACATCTATGCCACAGTAACGAACTAAGTATTTTCCATGATGATTTTTTTTTAAATCAAGTGATCTTATAGTCAGGGGCGTTTTCAGGGTTTAGAAACATCAGGGGCTTTAGCCCAGATCCCTTATTTCCCCTCTGTCCTCTTTAAAAATTGCCCTTTCATGAGTGTATTTATCCATTTTCAGACTGTTTTGTTTGATCATTCATTAGTTACATTAGTTATAAATTAAATAACATATAAAATATGTCTGTCAGCAGTGCAGAGCACATTCACTTCTAATAAATGACGGCCTTGGCTGAAAATTTTTGAATAAACGAACCTGAGTTTCGGCAGAAAAGCATGAAACTGGCAAAGTTTTGCTTTGAAATACCGTAACGTTACGACAGTTTGCGCATTCAGAAAATTTTTTACTGTTTATGAAAGCTGAGAAGCTGCTCTTTACAGCCAACATACAGTTATTACGGTTACTTCACTCCCGATGCTGGTGAAAAAATATCCGTCTCCCTCAAACACACACACAGAGCTGAAAACACAAACAGCTGACTTTCGGTCCTACTGCTGGAGGAGAGGCTGCAGAGAAAGATGCTCTCATTTGATCCAGGGGCTACTGACAAAACACCCGGGGCTATAACCCCGAAAGCCCAGGTCTAACGACGCCCCTGCTTATAGTGAAAAACGGTATACAATGTGGAAAATCTCCTGCTTTACTGCCCGAGGACTTCTCAACCTGTTTCACAGTATTGTGTACTATAGAAGGTCAAAGACTTAAATATTTTGCCATCACGCCTTGAGAAATGTTCAGTTTTAACATTTGATTCAAGGCAGATTCGTAACAGCGTGCCTTGTGCGGACACTTAAGCATTTAAAATGTTTTGATTTTTCCTGTTCAGGTCTTATGCAGGTGAACTGGGGCCTAAATACTGGAGTAACGGCCGCTATGAGCACGTTATGAAGCTTAAACAAGCCGCGCTGAACTTCGCTAAAAAACGCTGGGCTGACTACATCCTGGTAGGTGTGACATTTACCGTACAATAGAGCTGATGCCGAGCTGTATGACATTAATCCTAAGAAGAGGCTGTCGATATGCCGATTGTTACAAGAATGCTTTAGATTTTTTTTTTTTTGTAGTATGCAGATACAGACAACATCCTAAGCAATCCAGACACCCTCAATCTCCTAATAGCAGAGGATAAATCTGTAATCGCTCCTATGTTGGATTCTCAGTCTGCCTACTCCAACTACTGGTGCGGCATCACTCCACAAGTAAGTAGATAGATAGAATGATTTATTCATCACGAAGGGAAATTTAGCAGCCAGTAGCAGTAATAGTACAATAAAAAATAGACATTATTTTAAAGAGGGAATGATTGAAAAAGAAAGAAAAAAAAAATATATATATATATACAATATATATAAAATAAATATATATATATATATATATGTGTATATATATTGGCGCCCTGTCCTGGGTGTATCTGCCCAGCGCCCGAAACGTTCTCCCCTGGATGGGCATGGGGAACCCCCCCCCCCACGACCCTAATATAGGATAAAGCAGGAGATAATGAATGAATGAATGAATATATATATATATACACACAGTATATTTACAATTTATTCAGTTGATTGTTGTAGGTTAATCTTAATCTGTCAGGTAAACAAATAAAGGTTAATCTCCTGTATGTTGGCAAGTTTAAACTTCTTTAAGAACCTTATTCAAATCTGACATTTTATTAATCTATATTAATTCCAAGTTACAAATAATTTTGCCCAGCAATGGACTGGCGCCCTGTCCTGGGTGTATCGGCCCAGCGGCCGAGATGTTCTCCCCTGGATGGGCATGGGGAACCCCCCCGCGACCCTAATAGAGGATAAAGCGGGAGATTATGAATAAAAAAAAATTATTTCTTTGTTTTTACGACATACGATGTTTTAGGGATATTACAGACGCACAGCTGAGTATTTCCCGACCAGAAACCGTTATAGGACCGGCTGCTACCCCGTCCCCATGGTGCATTCCACTATGCTCCTAGACCTGCGCAAAGAAGGCACCAAGAAACTGGCCTTCCACCCTCCACATCCAGACTACTCCTGGCCATTCGACGACATCATCGTCTTTGCCTTCTCCTGCAGAGCCTCGGGTATGTGGAGCTAGCGTGTCGCTGATGATGATGATGTGCTGATGCGGTGATTTGTTGTGTGTCGGTTTCGAAACTAAGCTGCCCACGCTGTGCTCGTGCAGAGGTGCAGATGTACGTGTGTAACAAAGAGCGATACGGCTACCTGAACATCCCCGCCAAACCCCACCAGACCGTGGAGGACGACCACATCAACTTTGTCCATCTCTATCTGGAGTCATTAGGTGAGTTCGACTTTAGTTTATTAAATTTTGTCTATAAAATGTGTTCCAGACAGTGAAAACATTATGGGATGCACACCCATCACATAATTCTAGACCTGTTGGATATTGCATTCTAAATTGATGGGCATTGTTTATGAACATTTCTAATTTGTACCATAATATAAAAAAATTGTGGAAATGTAATTTAATTCAATGCTCCTGGTTTTAAAGCTATTACAGACACTTGTGTTTTAATGGAAACACTTTGCCTCAGGTCATGGGAAAGACCTGGGTTACAATCAGTGTTCCAATTCATTCCAATGAACTGCAAGATATTAACTACCTTTTTTAAAATGATGCTGTAATTGGGGTGGCACAGTGTCTTAGTGGTTGGCATGTTCTCCTCTCAGCGCTAGGGTTTGAATCCCAATCTGGGTTGAGTTTGCATGTTCTCCCCGTGTCCGCGTGGGTTTCCTCCGGGTTCTCCGGTTTCCTCCCACAGTCCAAAAGCATGGATCAAGGTCAATGGAATTCTCCAAATTGCCCCATATAGAGTGTGTTTGTGTGAGTGAGTGTGTGCCCAGCGATAGATTGGCGCCCTGTCCTGGGTGTATCTGCCCAGCGCCCGAAAAGCTCAACCCTGGATGGGCATGGGGAACCCCCCCGCGACCCTAATAGAGGATAAAGTGGAAGATAATGGATGGATGGACATTGCTTTTATGCCCTCATACAAGTTGCAGCTCATAAAAAATGTTCCTCTGAGCTGCAGATGTTGGCTTTTGTGGTCGTTGTTGTATGAATTGCTGTGAATCTAAATCAGGAATTCTTTTTTTTTTTATATATAACAAATTCCTTTTGACCTGCAGTTGATGGACCGCCCATGTATTTGTCCCGCAACGTCTACGTTCCTCCCAAGCCTTCGGACCTGATGGGCTTTGACGAGGTGAGTTAACTTTACACCTGCAGCTGCTTCCTTTCCGTTGCGTATCCGCCCGCCTCACTTACATTACACTGCTCTGTAATTTCAACATGAACGATCCCAAACCTCTGAGTGAAGTGGAATTAAAGGTATTTGAAAGTCTTTTTGTGTGAAGGCTGTACGTGAGGTGCTACAGACATTACGGACGCGTCGTCCTCGTGCAAACTGCCTGTGTGTGCTCCTCAGGTTTATCTGATAAACCTGCGCCGGCGCCCTGACCGCAGGCAGCGGATGCTCTGGTCTCTCTATGCGCTGGAGATCAACGCTAAAGTGGTGGATGCCGTGGATGGAGCGTCAGTGTTTTTACCCTTAATAGACACTCTGCTCCTTTTGTTTCATTACTCTGCTGCTTTTTCTTCAGCCGGACTCTTCTAAACTGGCTCCGGCAAAATAAACTGTGTAACAGAGACCACATGGACCTCATTCTTTCTTCAGTCTTCCCGTTCTCTCTCTCTCTCTCTCTCTCTCTCTCTCTCTAAATGTATATATATTTTTCTTTTTAATTCTGTGAAATATATAATGTTATGTGAATGCATTGTTTTCTTTATATGTGCATAAAATATACTATGTGCATAAGTTTATCTAACTACTATACTTACCTTTTTGTTCTATGCACAGATGCATACTCACTAACACACACACACACACACGCGCATATATATATATATATATATATATATATATATATATATATATATATATATATAGATAGATAGATAGATAGGGCTGCTTGCATGAGTGTATGGAACTATTTGCATATTCTGCACACATGCATGCCTATACATGTGCATGTTTAAGTGCAAACTTGAGGAAATGTGGTAAATTAAGCATTTTTATACATTCTGTGTGTGTGTGTTTGTGTTGATGTGTGTGTGTGTGTGTAGTGCTTTGAACAGCAGTGACATTAAGGTTTTGGGAGTGGATCTGCTTCCCGGTTATAATGACCCGTTCTCTGGGCGCACGCTGACCAAGGGAGAGGTGGGATGCTTCCTCAGCCACTACTACATTTGGAAAGAGGTATGATGTCACAGAGTAAACATCCATTCATTATCTTCCCCTTCATCCTCTATTAGGGTCGCAGTGGGGTTCCCCATGCCCATCCTGGGGAGAACGTTCCGGGCGCTGGGCAGATACACCCAATCTATCGCTGGGCACACACTCACTCACACAGACACACTCTATAGGGGGCAATTTGGAGAACTCGATTGACTTGATCCATGTTTTTGGACTGTGGGAGGAAACCGGAGAACCCGGAGGAAACCCACGCAGACACAGGGAGAACATGCAAACAGAGTAAACATATATAGAACCATTTATACAACAGTGAACAGTAAGTGTATTGAATTGGAATTAATGCTTAAAACCCCCAAAAACACACCCCAAATCATACAGGAAGAATTTCAGGAGGAGCAGAAGCTGTGACCGCGGTAAAGTGGGGACCACGTTAGTGATTAAATAGCACATGAACTGTTTTAATGCTCGTTCTCATGAGCGTCGGAGCTTCTTATCGGCGTCATCAGAGTGTTTGTCTTTCTCTCTCAGATGGTGGACATGCAGCTGGAAAAAGCTTTGATATTCGAAGACGATGTGCGCTTTCAGGGCAACTTCAAGCGACGCCTGATGAATCTGATGGAGGAGGTGGAGCAATCGGAACTCGACTGGGACATCATGTGAGGGACTGCTTTTGGGGGTTTTTTTGGGCCTTAATACACAGGAACCCTGTTGTAATAAAGGCCCCTCCCCAAACTGCTGCAGTGAAGTCGATTGATGATGTAGCTCATTCAGAAGTTAAAATAATTAAGACCTGTGTGTGTGTGTGTGTGTGTGTGTGTGTTCCAGATACTTGGGCAGAAAGCAGGTGAACCCTGGTGATGAGGAGCCTGTAGAGAACATAAAGAACCTGGTGGTCGCTGGTTACTCTTACTGGACGCTTTCCTACGCGATCTCGCTGCAGGGGGCGCAGAAGCTGATTAACGCCGAGCCCATTTCCAAAATGCTTCCTGTAGACGAGTTCCTGCCCATCATGTACGACGAGCATCCCAAGTGAGTAGAGAGGGCGGGAAAAATATTAAAACGGAAGATTTACAAATATCACCGTCTCCTGTTCGCGGCGGCACGGTGGCTTAGTGGTTGGCATGTTCTCCTCTCAGCGCTGGGGATTCCAGGTTGGAATCCCAATCTGGGTGGAGTTTCCATGTTCTCCCCGTGTCCGCGTGGGTTTCCTCCGGGTTCTCCGGTTTCCTCCCACAGTCCCACTGTCCCACTGGGCAGATACACCAAGGACAGGGCGCCAATCTATCACTGCACACACACTCACGCACACAGACACACTCTATATGGGGCAATTTGGAGAATTCAATTGATTCGATCCATGTTTTTGGACTGTGGGAGGAAACCGGAGAACCCGGAGGAAACACACGGGGAGAACATGGACACTCCACCCAGATTGGGATTCGAACCAGGAATCCCTAGCACTGAGAGGAGAACATGCCAAATGACTAATGCCACCGTGTCGCCCACAGAGTAATATAGTTTCTTAATTTATAAAAAAATATTGTTGTTTTTACATAAATAAGAAATTCTGCGCTGACACAGAGGGTTAAAGAAAAATTGGGAAGTTTTTACTCTGTCTCCAATTTTTTATGTTTTTGGATTTAATGAATTATAAAGGATCATTTTTATTTTAATTTGTGTACCTGATGATGTATGTTTAATCTGAATCATGTTTTTTTTATTTTCTTCTTTTTCTTTTCCCGTAACAGTGAAGAATACAAATCCCACTTCCTGAATCGGAACCTGCAGGCCTTCTCCACGAGCCCCCTGCTGGTGCAGCCCTGTCACTACGCAGGCGACCAAGATTGGGTGAGCGACACCGAGGTTTCCACGCTGTGGGACGATGACAATGTGCCCACTCACTGGAGGAGTTCATACAAGACCTTGAAGGGAGGGGATCCACCAGCTGGCGTGCAGAGCGCCACCTACAGGGACGAGCTTTGAAATGAGACCAGCCATCGGGGACAGCTGTGGGTGATGTCCTCCTGAGGCCTCAAATTCGGACAACTTCACCCACTGCAGTGGCCTTCCGTCTGGAGACTGGGTGGAAGATTTCAGGTTGGTTCGGGTGGATGAGGTTACAGTACAGAGTTTAATGACGGAACCATAACATCGATCAACACTTAGGCTTCACTTCAGGGAATCGGGGGACGAGTCGAGGAAATGTGATATGTAAATAGGAAGCAGTAGAGGTGATGATGATGATGATGATGATGATGATGATGATGAAATTGTGATGGAAGAGCTGCATTCAAATGCTGATTTGTGATTGTGAGGCGGAGCCAAGGAAGCAGGTGAGCAGTGGCGGCTGGTGCTAAAAAAAAAAATTTGAAGGGGGGGGGGGTGCAAACCAACGAACACGGCACTGCGCCCCCTGTGGAAAAACCTAAAATAACCAATTAGGAATCAGCCTCCGATCACATTCATTCATTCATTATCTTTATCCTCTATTAGGGTGGCGGTGGGGTTCCCCATGCCCATCCAGGGGAGAACGTCTCGGGCGCTGGGCAGATAGAACCAGGACAGGGCGCCAATCCATCACTGGGCACACACTCACTCACACAAACACACTCTATATGGGGCAATTTTTTTTGAGAATTCAATTAACTTGATCCATGTTTTTGGACTGTGGGAGGAAACCGGAGAACCCGAAGGAAACCCACGCAGACACGGGGAGAACATGGAAACTCCACCCAGATGGGGATTCGAATTCGGAATCCCTAGTGCTGAGAGGAGAACGTGCTAAACCACTAAGCCACCCGATCACATGCTTGCCAAAAGTTTGTGTGTCCACATACACACTCATTAGACCGGTGCCCCGCACAATAAGAAGTGTGCACAATGGGAGCAATGACATGTATTTAATTATTTATTATTTTAATTAATTCTAACATGTCTATTAGACACACAGTTCAAATAAATACATTTCTTATTAACTATTTTGCAGTTCATTATCGATTCGCGGCACGGTGGCTTAGTGGTGTTCGCCTCTCAGCGCTGGGGATTCCCGGTTCGAATGCCCATCTGGGTGGAGTTTCCATGTCCTCCCCGTGTCCGCGTGGGTTTCCTCTGGGTTCTCCGGTTTCCTCCCACAGTCCAAAAACATGGATCAAGGTTAATTAAATTCTCCAAAATTGCCCCATATAGAGTGTGTCTGTGTGAGTATGTGTGTCCAGTGATGGATTGGCACCCTGTCCTGGGTGTATCTGCCCAGCGCCCAAAACGTTCTTCCCTGGATGGACATGGGGAACCCCCTCCGACTCTAACATAGGATAAAGCGGGAGATAATGAATGAATGAATATTAGAATTTTAAGTTATAGATAAGTTTAAGTGATAGGAGTATAAGTAATAGATATGAATGGTAACGCCATTGGAATCTATAATCTACCTCGACATGTGAGTAAGGATCTCTAACCTTTCCATATTTGATCATCATCATCCCGACCGGACCTGGGTCTGCAGCATGTCTTTATTTTTGAGACCACATAAATGTTTGTGGTGTTAGGGCCACCACATCAGAGCTGCAGCTGTGTGAACTTTAACTGGCAGTGCTTTTTTCTGCCTTTTATTTAACGCCTTTCGTGCATGTGGATGGGAAGTTTTCTTTGGCTCGTACGTCACCGGTCGACTGGTTTCGGTGATCTTTGTTCGATTGGGTTTGACGTTAACGTCCCGTGTTTTCCTGCTTTATTGTTGTTATCTTGTTGACGCTCACTGAAAGATGCCGGGGTCCTGATCTTATTGTCATCTTCAAAATCAATTCGAGGCATTCGCCTCGTTCTGTTCATGAATTAACAATGCGGTGATGCACCACAGTCCAGGGAAATCACAGAGCAGCCAATAATCCAATTACGTTTAGCTCCATAAAACAGAAGGGCTTTGGTTTGTTCAATAGTGAAACTCCGAGTTTGTCAAAGCAACCGAAATGGCTCTGTTCCATCTCACGGAGGCGGCACTCAGGTGGCGACAGTGGGATCTAAATGCAGTTTTACTTTCTGGTTCATTTTAAATAGAGAAGTCTTTCTGCTAAAGTAAGAAAATCATCTGAGTTGGAGTCGTCATTCACATTTTTTGCAGTTTGCACATCATGCCGTACAATAATCAAAGGTTAAATATCAGAAATTGCTCTGAGTGCATTATGTTTGTATTCATATGTTTATTACAATTTTTATTTGTTTTTTTATTTGACTATTTTTACAATCTGAACACTTTGCTTCATGTTCTACGGCCATTCTGATGGGTTCTCTTATTTATTTCCTAGATCTTCTAAAGGTTTTTTTTTTTTCTCCATATTGATCAATTTTAAATGTTTGCGTTCTTATGGAACACTAAAAAAATAAAAATCTTAAATGGAATAACTGGCTCACTTCCTCTCAGTATAATTTACTCTTCATTTATACAATTTTGATATTAAACCATCTGTAATTAACCATCATATTTAGAAAAAATGACATAAAGTAACTTCTAAAATAATTTAATGAGGTTGAAGGTTGAAAGAAAACAGTACTGGTTAATTTATTGTTTTAAGTTGTTCTTACTGCTTATTGGTTGATTTGTCTTATTTATATTCATTACAATTCCTTTAATTTATAAATTGTACTATATATATATATATATATATATATATATATATATATATATATATATATATATATATATATATATATATATATAAAACGGGAGAGGGTTTAAAATTGGCACCCTAAATTTACGGTACAGTGTCATCAGAAGGCAAACGAGGTATAATGTGTCTATTTGCTACCATCTAGTGGACAAAGTAGTGAATCACAAGCGAGCAAGAAGCTCGTCATTCTCTAGAACCAACATTACATTTAATATAAACACAGAACAAATAAATAAACTAAGAAAATTCTCTCGTCTCTTTCTATCTCGCTCTTTATCTTTAAAAAATAGATAGACATACATGATGTTTCCACACCCTTTAGCCCTTGAACATTTCCAAAGCAGACAGCTCATTGTTGGTGCTGGCAACTCGACTCTGGTGTCTTGCTTTGTTTGCACTTTTTTGTGGCCTTTATTAATGACTAATTATAAAGTGTTTGTCTAAAGGTATATATGCTTTAAACCGAAGAGTAGAGATGGACGTGAGTCTCAAAGCCTACTGTTATTAGCTACCAGACAAGTTGTGTGTATTTTTATATTACTTTCTGCATCAATCTGAGGTTAAACTGATGTTAGATGTTAATGTGATTTTTTTTATGACGTTTTAAGTCAAAAGCCTCAGTTCTGCTTTGTGGATTTACAGTTATTTCTGTATTTGTGTAACCTTTGTGTAAACGTTGTGACACAAGGGCATGTTCAAAATAACCAATCAGGTATGAGAAGAGATTTTAACTTTGAGCTTCATGCTGTTCTCTAACTACTTAAAGGTTGTCTTTAAATCATAATTTGTCATTTTCAGATTTAGTTTAGTGAGTATAACACACACACTCTATATGGGGCAATTTGGGGAATTCAATTGACTTGATACATGTTTTTAGACTGTGGGAGGAAACCGGAGAACCCGGCGGAAACCCACGCAGACACGGAGAGAACATTGAAACTCCACCCAGATAGGGATTTGAACCGGGAATCCCTAGTGCTGAGAGGCGAACATGCCAAACCACTAAGCCACCTGTATTAAATTATTATAATTTAAATATAAGGCCTAATTTGATGCTATTTAAGTATTCACAAGAGTGATGGACACATGTAATGAGCAAACTAAAGGTGAGACAGTCAATAAGAAGCATTAATAGTTTAAGTTTAAGACAATAAATTCTTGTTGGATTATAAACTGAACTCGGTGGTCAGTTTTAATTAAACCTTCAACCTAAAATAATTAAACTGATAAAACTCATATCACTAATTTGAGTCACTCGTGTGCTATCTCAGTAATGATGGTTGCTCTGCTCACAGCAGAAGGAGGTCAGTCATGCAGGAGCAGCTGGATGAGCACACAGACTTATTTTCTGGTCCACTTGTAGCTTGAAGGAAGATGCAGCTGCCCCTCATCCTGCTGCTGGCTTCCGATCTTCATTCTGTTCACATCATCATTAATTAGAGACATGACAAACTTATAGGTCCAGCTCTGTATTTTAACTTAAAGGTGATTGTGTTATGTTTTCACTGAAAAACAACAATTTTAAGCAAATTTGATTAAATGTTTGCTGTTTCTTAAAAGGTAAATATACACGTCACTGAAAAAAACTTTATTATTCATTCATTCATTCATTATCTCCCGCTTTATCCTCTATTAGGGTCGCGGGGGATTCCCCACGCCCATCCAAGGGAGAACGTCTCGGGCGCTGGGCAAACAAACCCAGGACAGGGCGCCAATCCATCGCTGGACACACACTCACTCACTCAAACACACTCTATATGGGGCAATTTGGAGAACTCAATTAACTTGATCCATGTTTTTGGACTGTGGTAGGAAACCGGAGAACCCGGAGGAAACCCACGTGGACACAGGGAGAACATGGAAACTCCACCCAGATGGGGATCCGAACCGGAAATCCCTAGCGCTGAGAGGTGAACGTGCTAAACCACTAAGCCACCGTGCTGCCCTAACTTTATTATTATTATTATTATTATTATTATTATTATTATTATTATATTAGCTTCATCTATTTGTTTGTGTTTCTGGTAAAAGATTTGCAAATCCAATTTCACCCACTTCCCTTTATCCGATTAAGCTGAAACTTTGCACACTTGTTCATCGTCGATAACAACACCAGAATCAATTTTTTTAAATGTAACATTTAATTAACTAATTAGTGTTAATTCATTAATTTTGTTTTTTATGGATAAATTGCCCATTTTCTACTGAATATTTATACTTCACAAATTTAGTGAAGTATAATTTAGGATAAAATAATGTTTACATTTAATGTTACATGTTAATGTTACATTTAATGTTTTTTAAATGTAGGTCATTTTGAAGTCCATTTAATTTAAGTAAACGATCATTGTTCCTGCACGTTGAAATCTTACATCAGTACCGACGTTACGGTATGGAGTCTGTAATGATCAATTAGATTTTTGTAGTTTTATAGTTTAAATGACCGACGTCATCAGCGTCACACACGAGCGCGGACCAAACGTTTGCGCGTTCATTGGTCAGCAAGTCCGCAAGCTCCACCCCCCGTCCCAGTTTCATTTAATCGAGAGACTTGGCCTAATGCCACACTTAAACCATTTTGAGTTTATTGACTTTAGATTAAATTAAATTAACAAAGCGACAATTTCATCTTGAAATTCGAGCGAGACGCGCGGCTCAAGCTCCGCCCACTGGACGCGCTCATTCGAGCCGTGACGTAGGCCACCTCGCCGCACGTGCGACGTTGCACACACACCCTCCCCCCCCCCCCCCTTTTAACCCTCCCCCCCCCCCACACACACCCCCAAAACTCCCGAGCCGGTTAAAGTCGACTTGTTGTTGCCCTGCTGCGGATTTAAAGGATCGGCTCGGACCTGCAGTAAGTTATTTCTGTGCGACGCAACTCTAGAATATGTTAAAAACTTTAAAGTACCCGGATCAGACCAACGGGACCGTTGTGTTTGTTGTGCGTGTGTTATTTCAGAGCACCGACGCGTTGTGTGCGTGCGTTTTAAAAGTGCACCGTTTGCAGCTGTGTGTGTGTGTGTGTGTGTGTGTGTGTGTGTGTGTGTGTGTGTGTGTGTTCATGTCATGGTCCCTCGCAGATTATTTACCCCTCCAGCTGTTACCTTAAACAGCCGTAACCACCCACGTGACTTTGTGTACATTTTTTAAAAAGTGTTGCTATTATTATTGTCTACGCAAGTGACGTCATTAATGGTGCCACGCCGGACAGTTATTTAACATCGAGTTTGTACGAAACCATGACATTAAATTCACACACAGAAAAAAACGAAAAAAAAACAGAAAATGTAGTTTATTTCTCGGTGTTTACGTCAAAGATCAAAGTCTGCGTTCAGCAATGTGAAAATCCAAAGCAGTGACGTAGATGAACACGTGTCAGGGTTATAAATTTTATATATATATATATATAATAAGGCAGCACGATGGCATAGTGTTTAGCATGTTCTCCTCTCAGCACTAGGGATTCCCGGTTCAAATCCCAATCTGCACCAATCTGGGTGGAGTTTCCATGTTCTCCCCGTGTCAGCGTGGGTTTCCTCTGGGTTCTCCGGTTTCCTCCCACAGTCCAAAAACATGGATCAAGTTAATTGAATTCTCCAAATTGCCCCATATAGTGTGTGTCTGTGTGAGTGAGTGTGTGTCCAGCGATGGATTGGCGCCCTGTCCTGGGTCTATCTGCCCAGCGCCCGAGACGTTCTCCCCTGGATGGGCATGGGGAACCCCACTGCGACCCTAATAGAGGATAAGCGGGAGATAATGAATGAATGAATGTTTTTCAGTGATTCTAGAAAAATTTGGTCATTTGAGAAAAAAACCCCAGCATTTGTTCTTATATTCATTTCATCGCTGGGGTGTTCATCCAGTGGACTGGTATTGATTCTCTGTTGCAGCTGATTGGGTTTGTTATTAACACTTAAGTTATATTATTATTATTATTATTATTATTATTGTAAATAAATTTCTTGGTTGAATCATAATTACAAACCCAGATTCATTTGTACCTGATTTTCACTCCCTCTGCACTCACGGTTTTATTTTACCAGCTGAAGTCTTGCGGACCTGTTTATTTACACAGGATCAGAAAGTCACCGACCTCTGGATTGTGTTGTGGCTCAGTAAACTGCAGGTTTGATATTAACACTGAGGTTAAAGTGCAGAAATGTAGTGTTAATCTCTCTCTCTGATGGACACTGGGGTGTAACAGAATTTTTTTAGGTTGAAGCTGTTGGAGCATGAATAAAACATTCAGCGTTTAAGAAACACTCTGTTGTGACTGAAGTATTATGGAGGAATGTGCAGAAATGGAAAATAATTTAATTTTAATTGTGCAGCAGCTAAAAACTATTTTTACTAAAATTTTATTTTAGTATTTCATATTTAGGCGGCACGGTGGCTTAGTGGTTAGCACGTTCGCCTCCCAGCGCTAGGGATTCCCGGTTCGAATCCCCATCTGGGTGGAGTTTCCATGTTCTCCCTGTGTCTGCGTGGGTTTTCTCCGGGTTCTCCGGTTTCCTCCCACAGTCCAAAAACATGGATCAAGTTAATTGAATTCTCAAAAATTGCCCCGTTTATAGTGTGTCTGTGTGAGTGAGTGTGTGCCCAGCGATGGATTGGCGCCCTGTCCTAGGTCTATCTGCCCAGCGCCCGAGACGTTCTCCCCTGGATGGGCATGGGGAACCCCACCGCGACCCTAATAGAGGATAAGCGGGAGATAATGAATGAATGAATGAATATTTCATATTTAGTATATAAATTATGTTAGTGGCGGCACGGTGGCTTAGTGATTGGCATGTTCTCCTCTCAGCACTAGGGATTCCCGGTTCGAATCCCCATCTGGGTGGAGTTTCCATGTTCTCCCCGTGTCCGCCTGGGTTTCCTCCGGGTTCTCCGGTTTCCTCCCCAGTCAAAAAACATGGATCAAGGTCAATTGTATTCTCCAAATTGCCCCATATAGAGTGTGTCTGTGTGAGCGAGTGTGTGTCCAGTGATAGATTGGCGCCCTGCCCTGGGTGTATCTGCCCAGCGCCCGAAACGTTCTCCCTTGGATGGGCATGGGTAACCCCCCCCCCGACCCTAATAGAGGATAAAGCGGAAGATAATGGATCGATGAATTATATTAGTATTGACAGTGTGACTGTGTTATTGCTCCACATTTTGAAAAGCAAATTTATCAATAGGTGAATACTCTACAGAATTAAAGGTATGTGGACAGCCTGCTTGTTTATGGACGAGTGCATGCTTTAGACTCTGTGGAAACAGTTTGGGGAAGGCTTAAGGGTGTGTTGGGCTATCAGTCTGAAGGTAGTGGGTTCAAATCCCCGGTCTACTGCCATTACCAATGTGGGTTTTTGAGTAGGACCCTTAACCCTCATTGCTCCATGGGTTCTGTATCAACCCTGTGTTCTGATTCCAACCAAGTTGGGGTACAGCCTCTGCTAAATGCCCAAATGTAATGTGATGTAATGTTTCTGTGTTTGTTCCCTTCAGAGGGAGGTTCGTTTCTCTGTGATGATCTATGAAGGTGGTCTGTATTCGCAGGGGCCATGGCCTTCTTGGGGATGTGCGTGCCGAGGGCAGTGTGGTGTCAGCGCTCTGTTGGATCATCTTACCGCACCGCCACTCGTTGCTACAGTAGCCAGACCGAGCACACCACCAACAAGAACGTCCCCTATGCCAAGACCCTAAAACAGGAGGAGGGACAACGCGGACCGACCAAACCCCTGCCAAAGTCTGCGGATGCTGTGGTGATTGGCGGGGGAAGCCTGGGATGCCAGACGCTTTATCACCTTTGCAAGATGGGCATGACCAATGTGGTGCTGCTGGAGAGGGACCGGCTGACGGCGGGCACCACCTGGCACACCGCGGGTGATCCGCAGTTCAGACCTCAAAATGGCATTCTTTAGTTTACTCTGTGATGCTGATTACATTCACATTACATTTACATTTGGTCATCTGGCAGATGCTTTTATCCAAAGCGACTTACAAACATCCCAACTAGGTTGGGGTCAGAGGGGCGGCACGGACAGCTTAGTGGTTGGCATGTTCTCCTCTCATTGCTAGGAATTCTCGGTTCGAATCCCCATATGGGTGGAGTTTCCATGTTCTCACCGTGTCCGCATGGGTTTCCTCCGGGTTCTCCGGTTTCCTCCCACAGTCCAAAAACATGGATCAAGTCAATTGAGTTCTCCAAATTGCCCCATATAGAGTGTGTGTGTGAGTGAGTGTGTGCCCAGAGATCGATTGGTGTCCTGCCTGGGTGTACGTTCTCCCCTGGATGGGCATGGAGAACCCCACCGTGACCCTAATATAGGAAGCGGAAGCGGAAGATGACAGATGGATGGATGGAATAAGATGCCTTGTGAGTTGACGTTTCCCTCTCTGTGCCCTCTTGCAGGGTTGTTGTGGCAGTTACGGCCCAGTGATACAGAGGTGGAGCTGCTGGCTCACACACGCAATGTGGTCAGCTCGGAGCTGGAGGAGGAGACGGGGCTCGAGACGGGGTGGATTCAGAACGGAGGCCTTTTCATTGCATCCAACAAACAGAGGCTGGATGAGTACAAACGGCTCATGTCGGTATGACGTCTTTCGCTCTTTGTACGTTATAAATAGTGTTTTTTAAAATATTCTACAGTTCTAAAGGTTCTAATGCAACCTCAGTGCGTTTTTGTCCGTGCTTGTGTGTCTTTCAGTTGGGCAAGGTGTACGGCATTGAGTCGTATGTGCTCTCTCCAGCAGAGACCAAAGAGCTCTATCCCCTGATGAATGTAAAGGATCTGTATGGCACTCTGTATGTACCCAAGGATGGAACCATGGACCCTGCTGGCACATGTACCACCCTGTCCAGAGCTGCCACCTCCCGTGGTGCCACAGTGAGGGAATTCACGGGTTCATTGCACACTTTCAATTTCAGTTTATTCATTTTTTTGGTGTTCAGTGATGCTGCATTACAGTTATTATATGATCATCGACACCAATACAGGTCCTATTGCTGCTGTGGCATCTTTGGAAAGTAACGATTGAAGTGTTTTTTAGTTACTGGTTAAAGGTTTGAAGTTAAATTAACTTAAAATTAGCCAAAAAGTACTTCATGTACACAAAGTACACCATGTTGTTTTAATGAATGTAACAACACATCACTGGACAGAAAAAAATTAGGATAGAAGGATAAAAGACTCACTTGTAAAACTCGGGTCTTTAAACGTGTGCATGAACGTGCTTGTCAATGTGACGCCATGGCGACCATTTTGAGCAATAAGTGCCGGGATAGGCTTCAGCACCCTCTCATTTCTGTATACACCTTTACAGACCACGTGCATCACCTCCTGACCCGATCTCATTACGTTTTGTAACTCCTGTTTGCAGGTTATAGAGAACTGCCCCGTGAAGGGCATCCAGGTGAAGATGGATCATATGGGCGTGAGACGAGTGAGGGCTGTTGAAACGGATTATGGGACCATTGAAACCCCGTGTGTGGTAAACTGTGCAGGTAAATCACAAACGCCACTCTTGGGAACTGTTTCGGAAGAACCTTTATTTCTGTTCCCTGTGCAGGAACTGAGAACTATTATAGGTTAGAAAATACTGTTTGTAAAAACATCACTTTTAACTTTTAACTGCCTTAATTTCAAAGTAAGAAAACAATTAAATCGTCTTAAACTAACACTTTTAATTCACTGCTATGAATTTGTATCAACGACAGGGGGCGCTGCATGATAACACCTGTCAAATCCATACACGCAACTGCTGCCGAATTCTAACACTTTACGGGGGGGGGGGGGGGGGGGGGGGGGGGGGGGGGGGGGGGGGGGGGGGGGGGGGGGGGGGGGGGGGGGGGGGGGGGGGGGGGGGGGGGGGGGGGGGGGGGGTATATATATATATATATATATATATATATATATATATATATATATATATATATATATATATAAAATGTGTAATGAATTATAATAATTCATTCATTCATTATCTTCCGCTTTATCCTATATTAGGGGGGGGGGTGTTTCGGGCGCTGGGCAGATACACCCAGGACACTCTATAGGGGGCAATTTGGAGAACTCAATTGACTTGATCCATGTTTTTGGACTATGGGAGGAAACCGGAGAACCCGGGGGAAACCCACGTGGACACGGGGAGAACATGGAAACTCCACCCAGATGGGGATTTAAACCGGCAATCCCTAGTGCTGAGAGGGGGACATGCTAACCCCTAAGCCACCGTGCCGCCCTGAAATATAATAATATATTATATAATTACATATAATGTAATATAATATATAAAAATCTGTACTTTGGCTTTCCAGTGTTTCCTGACTTCATCCTGATTTTTAACTTTATTTCCTCTTCTTCGTCAGGTGTGTGGGCGACAGCTCTGGGTAAGATGGCTGGAGTGAACGTACCTCTAATTGCAATGCATCATGCCTACGTGGTCACCGAGCGGATCGAGGGAATTCAGGTAAAGTTTAACTTGCGATGTCATAATTCATAATTAGGAATTTTTATCAATGCAGCAAATTTTAAAGGGGGTTACATACTTTCGGGCAGCGCCATATGAGAGCTGGATTTCTTTAAAAGTCTGCATTTTGTAAGAAACTGATATTTTAAAAAGCTTACTGATGATGCCTGTCGATCATGGGTATGAGGTTCGAATCGATTTTTGTCGTTGAGCTGACTCAACTGACCAATAAATTACGAGGTTAACGGGCGAGAGAGCGGAGAGTAGAACGCTCTGATTTTAAACGAACGGGACAGCGAGGGGCAGGGAAGAACAAATCAGCAACCTCGTAATGAGGGATTCTGCCTCACCTTAAGAAACTGAGAAAGCGAGCGAGGCGCGAGGAGAGCGGGCGAGGAGGAGGTTTCGGTCGGGCAGTGAGAGCGTGAGCGGTGGGGTAATGAATGATGGATGGTGGTGTGCTGTGAGGAGTCATTGAGTAAGACGGTGAGAGAATGAGTGTGGGATGGAGTAAGTGGAAAAAGAAAAGCCAATCTAATGTTGCATGAACAAATTCGCAACAACAAATCAGTGTGTGTCAAAACTTTGAGACAATCTGTTATTGTAAAGGCGCGGCACGGTGGCTTAGTGGTTGGCACGTTCGCCTCTCAGCGCTAGGGATTCCCGGGTCAGTCCCCATCTAGGTGGAGTTTCCATGTTCTTCCCGTGTCTGCGTGGGTTTCCTCTGGGTTCTCTGGTTTCCTCCCACAGTCCAAAAACATGGATCAAGTCAATTGAATTCTCAAAAAATTGCCCCATATAGAGTGTGTCTGTGTGAGTGAGTGTGTGCCCAGTGTTGATTGGCGCCCTGTCCTGGGTCTATCTGCCCAGCGCCCGATACGTTCTCCCCTGGATGGGCATGGGGAACCCCACCGCGACCCTAACAGAGAATAAAGCGGGAGATAATGAATGAATGAATGTTATTGTAAAGAGGGCTGTATGAATGTGGTGGAATCGGGAACGTGTGACTGGACCCAGGAGAGCAAAGTGGACTACACTCACTCAGACCAGGGGCAGAGCCCGGCTTAGAGGCATGTGTTTACATTAGAGTTGAATTCATCAGCATTGAAAAGTCATGTCTATGTGATGTTTGCATGTTCTCCCTGTACGTGCTGCTCTACTCAGAGGAGCTTCAATGTGCTGACTCTGGCCTACAGGGCCATCTATGGATCTGTGCTTTTATAGTACCACGGGTGTGGTAGCTCAGAGGTCAGGGCGTTGGGCTATCCATCTGAAGGTTGTGGGTTCAAATCCCAGGTCCACTGAAGTTACCAGTGTGGGTCCTTGAGCAAGACCCTTAACCCTCATTGCTCCAGGGATGTTGTGATGAACCCTGTGCTCACCTTGAAAGTCGCTTTGGATAAAAGCGTCTGCTAAATGACAAAATGTCAATGTAAATGTAAAGAGAACGATGAGTGACATTCTGATTGGTAATGAGGCCAAAAACACACCCATGAATCACAGCATCATGATAGCAACGACACACGGACACGCCCTTTATTAATTTGCGAGGTGTGCGGATGACGGTTTACTAAAGAACGCTAAAATAAAGCTCCTTAAGCCGCTCGTTGGTGGTTGTAGAGAGTGTATAAACCTCCACAGGATCTTAAAGAGTAAGTCCAATGTCGCGGTAATGTGGATTTGTATAGAAACACACACACTTTATATATTTAATTTGGTTGTTTTTTACACTGTCCGTTGGCGTGATGCCGATTCATCAGTTTCTCAGACCTTCTTTCTGTGAGGTGAAGGTGCTCATCAAAGATTTCACAGTTTTTTTATATAATTCAACATCTGGCGGACACAACAATGACAAAAATATGACACAAAACGTTTTTTCCCGATTCTAGAAGTGCTATTCAAACAAAATTGCTGACCAGAAAACTGCCCTGCTGCCCGTTAACCCCATTTAAAGTTGAAACGAGGAGCGTTCTGCCTGACCACGTACTCCTTTGTTGCAGAACATGCCGAATGTGCGCGACCACGACGCATCGGTGTACCTCCGCCTGCAAGGCGACGCGCTCTCCGTGGGCGGCTATGAGCACAACCCCATCTTCTGGGATGAGGTGAGTCTTTTTCAGGGGCATGCTGACACATTTTGAGCAATAGCAGGACTGAAATACCTCCCCATTGACCCCGCCGCACGGGTGGGATGTGTGAGCGCTTGCACATTTCTTATTTCGGTCCTCATGTGGGAGTTTGTTGCCAAATTCAGTCACGACAGCAGCCTCGAGTCTAAACTTTGTATGGTATTAGTCTGGGCGATGCGTGGATTTACAGAAAGCGTCTAAAATTATCTTCGCAGGATGTCTCCCGTGACGATTCTCTGGGTTTTTCTTTTTTTAAATAAACCTGTAGCTTCTGGTTCTGCAGCGGTGGATCTGGAATCATATCACTGAACTTTTTGAGTTTGCAGTGTAACAGGGTGATTTTTACAATGACACGTTTGCCAACACGTTCTGCTGTATGTGGCGCACAGGGACTCCGGATAAGACAGGGCAGTAAAGGGTAACATGGACACAACACCTACAGACGTCCATTTTTAGACTGAAGAACACGCACTGAGCAGTTTGCCGTCTTACATCCATCCATTATCTTCCGCTTTCTCCTCTATTAGGGTTCTGGGTGGGGGGGCGTTCCCCATGCCCATTCAGAGGAAAATGTTTCGGGCGCTGGGCAGATACACTCAGGACAGGGAGGCAATCTATCGCTGGGCACACACTCACTCACTCACACAGACACACTCTATAGGGGGCAATTTGGAGAACTCAATTGACTTGGTCCATGTTTTTGGACTGTGGGAGGAAAGCGGAGAACCCGGAGGAAACCCACGCAGACACGGGAAGAAGATGCAAACTCCACCCAGATTGGGATTCGAACCGGGAATCCCTAGTGCTGAGAGGCGAAGATGTCAACAACTTATCCAACGTGCCGTGTCTCTTCATATATTACGGTCTCCTGACATTGTTCATGCTGCAGGTACACAGTCGGCATGACGCCCGTGTGAATGTGTATTTTCTTCGTCATCATCGCTGTGTCACTATGAATCACACAGTGCTGATGATGTCACAGCGGGATATAAAAAAAAAAGTACCATGTAGGCTGCAGTACTTGCACTTAGCAACAGGGGGTGTACTTCAAATTGTGTGCAGCTCAAGGGAGATTTGAGTTTGTTTGCCTGACCGTATACACTGATGCCAAAACACTCGCACAGACACTCACACACACTCTATATGGGGCAATTTGGAGAACTCAATTGACTTGGTCCATGTTTTTGGACTGTGGGAGGAAACCGGAGAACCCGGAGGAAACCCACACGGACACGGGGAGAACATGGAAACTTCACCCAGATTGGGGATTCGAACCGGGAAATCCCCAGTGCTGAGAGGAGAACATGCCAACCACTAAGCCACCGTGCCGTCCGGTCAGTTTACCATTCACATGTAATTGACATGCATTTATTTCACCGCTTCGTGTTACAGAGGTGTTTCCACTCATTCACATTCACTCATTCATCTGGACCTGCTTGTTGCGTGTTCTTCATGCCTCAGGTGTCTGATAAGTTCGCCTTCAGCCTGTTTGATCTGGATTGGGACGTCTTCATGCAGCACATCGAAGGCGCCATCAACCGAGTGCCTGCCCTGGAGACGACTGGGATCAAGTCCACAGTCTGTGGACCAGGTATGTGTGTACAAACATGTGCTCTTTATCCATCCATCCATCTGTCATCTTCCGCTTTATCCTCTATTAGGGTCGCGGGGGGGGTTCCCCATGCCCATCCAGGGGAGAACGTTTCGGGCGCTGGGCAGATACACCCAGGACAGGGGGGCAATCTATCGCTGGGCACACACTCACTCACACAGACACACTCTATATGGGGCAATTTGAAAAACTCAATTGACTTGATCCATGTTTTGGACTGTGGGAGGAAACCGGAGAACCCGGAGGAAACCCACGCGGACACGGGGAGAACATGGAAACTCCACCCAGATTGGTATCGAACCGGAAAGCCCTAGCGCTGAGAGGAGAACATCCCAACCACTAAGCCCCTTATGCTCTTTATGTGCAACTTAATAATCCGTCTGTTCTTTAAACCTGACTAAGAGGAGATGACCTGTATCTCTGGCAACGGGACTGAAACATCTAACCTCAGTGGTGCGTCCCAATACGTCCGTCTGTATTATGTCCCCAGCTGATTGTTTTTGCAGATTAACACTTTGACCATAGTGTTCCGCACAGTTTCTGCAACTGAACCTCTGATTGAGGTACTCTCCCACCGCGCAGCATTACTCTCGCTGTTGCCTGAGCGTCCTGTGGTCGGACCCGGTCATGACTCAATCTGTTGTGTCTGTTGGGTCCTTGCTTGCTCTAATGGGAGCTGACAGGTGTGAAATGCTGCTCTCACAGCACCGTGGCTCCAGGTCACATCCATACACTGCAGGAAGATACGACCTCCATCATAAACTCTGTCAGTGAAGCCAGTAGATCCCTGACACTGTAGTTTTTCCTACTGTAAATCAGAGAACAAGCTCATCTACACCAATGATATGCATGCGTGTGTGTATATATATATATATATATATATATATATATATATAGATAGATAGATAGATAGATATAAAGATGTGTGTATGTAAAAAAAAAAATGTTTTTTATATATATATATAAGGCGGCACGGTGGCTTAGTGGTTTAGCACATTCGCCTCTCAGCGCTAGGGATTCCCGGTTCGAATCCCCATCTGGATGGAGTTTCCATGTTCTCCCCGTGTCTGCGTGGGTTTCCTCCGGGTTCTCCGGTTTCCTCCCACAGTCCAAAAACATGGATCAAGTTAATTGAATTCTCAAAATTGCCCCCTATAGAGTGTGTCTGTGTGAGTGAGTGTGTGCCCAGTGATGGATTGGCTCCCTGTCCTGGGTCTATAAGCCCAGCGCCCGAGACGTTCTCCCCTGGATGGGCATGGGAAACCCCACCGCGACCCTAATAGAGGATAAGCGGAAGATAATGAATGAATATATATAAACAGATAGATAGATAGATAGATAGATAGATAGATAGATAGATAGATATAAAGATGTGTGTATGTAAAAAAAAAAGTTTTTATATATATGTATATACGTATATATGGTTTTATTCAAACTTTTAGTCAGCCCTGTTTAAATAATATGCTTTGTTAATTGTTCAGCACCCCTTTTATAGAACTGCCATTTTACCCATTTAAGTTGTACTAAAATACTTCTATCCTTGGAGGGGAGCAAAATGTATTCCACCAAGCTTTTAGTTTTTTGACCATGGTGAGTAGAGATGCACCAAAACCAATTTACTGTATACTGTACAGGTTTTATACCGTGTTCGTACTTCTTTTCTGATCCAAGGACACCTGATACCACTTTATTCAGGCAGGTTGTGACCACGACTGTCTGCTCAGAAAACATTCATTTCTGCACATCAACAGCTGATTTCCAAAGCTCTGTGTTCATAAAAACACTGAAAGGCCTTGTTTAAGGTAATATCTTTTCTTATCGTTTAGAGTCCTTTACTGCAGACCACAAGCCATTGATGGGAGAGGCTCCAGAAGTGAGAGGCTTTTTCCTGGGATGTGGCTTTAACAGTGCAGGTAACACACACACACACACACACACACACACACACACACACACCACCAAGGCCTCTACTATTTTTGCATTCAACAGGATTCCTATAATCAGCTGTTGCTAAATGAAATGTGATTAATTTAAATGAATTAATTAAACTATATTATATTATGGTGGTTTGTAAGTGGGGTGGCACAATGGCTTTGTGGTTTAACATGTTCTCCTCTTAGCGCTAGGGATTCCCGGTTCGAATCCCAATCTGGGTGGAGTTTCCATGTTCTCCCCGTGTCCGCATGGGATTCCTCCGGGTTCTTCGGTTTCCTCCCACAGTCCAAAAACATGGATCAAGGTCAACTAAAATCTCCAAATTGCCCCATATAGAGTGTGTCTGTGTGAGTGAGTGTGTGCCCAGCGATAGATTGGCGCCCTGCCCTGGGTGTATCTGCCCAGCGCCCGAAACATTCTCCCCTGGATGTACACGGGGAACCCCCCCCCCCACCGCGACCCTAATAGAGGATGAAGTGGAAGATAATGAATAATGGTTTGTAAGTGGAGTCACCTGTAGGAAAAACAGTGCAGGTTGTAGACCAGGATGAACAGGAGGTGATAACTGCTCTGTCACTGTAGTGTTTACAAACAGGAACTCTAAAGGTGAATAAAGCGTCACTTTAAAATTTTCAAATTTAAGATTTAAGAGGCGTTTAGTATAAATCGCAGGGGGTTTAAGGTAATAAAAGCTTAAAATGCTGGAGCTCAGTGGACTGTGTGTGTGTGTGTGTGTGTGTGTATGTGTATGTGTGTGTGCGCGCCCCCACCTGGCTTCCCTCATGTTCTCTAATATTCCATCTGTCACTCGCTCTGTCACTCGTTCTGTCCATCGAACATCTTTTCTTCTCTTTCTCTCTTATTTTTTCTTATTTCACGTGTCTTTGCCCCACCGGGTGTGACGTGTAATGTTATTCACTGTCACACACCGCTAGCTTTTGATGGATAGAGCGAAAGCCCAAGGAATTTTAATGTGTTAATGGTAAGGCACTGAAGTACATTACTTATACTTATAGATACTTATAGTCTTTTACAGCAATTTATCAAGAAAGTCAGAGTATCATTCATTCATTATCTTCCACTTTATCCCCGAATAGTGTCGCGGGGGGTTCCCCATGCCCATCCAGGGGAGAACGTTTCAGGTGCTGGGCAGATACACCCAGGACAGGGCACCAATCTATCACACACACACTCTATATGGGGCAATTTGGAGAATTCAATTGACCTTGATCCATGTTTTTTGGACTGTGGGAGGAAACCGGAGAACCCGGAGGAAACCCACATGGACAGGAGGAGATGGGGAATCTAGATTGGAATTCAAACCGGGAATGCTGAATTCAAACCT
>JAFMOD010000532.1:773036-820060 GCA_019802435.1 Corydoras maculifer
AGGTTTGTATCCGTGTCAGTGTGGGTTTGCCTCAGGTTCTCTGGTTCCCTTCCACAGTCTAAAAACATGGATTTAAGGTGAATTGGAATTGCCCCTATGTATAATATGTGTTAGTGAGTTCCCCAGTAAGGGATTGGCGCCCTGGATCTGCCCAGCGCCCGGGGGGGGGGGGGGGGGGGGGGGGGGGGGGGGGGGGGGGGGGGGGGGGGGGGGGGGGGGGGGGGGGGGGGGGGGGGGGGGGGGGGGGGGGGGGGGGGGGGGATAAATAATAAACACCACTGGCCTTCAGACTAAGATGAACCTTGTCAGCACACAGTGCACTGCAAGTCACCTAGCAACCAGTCTTCGTAAGGACTGCAAGAAATAAAGGATGGAGGAGAAAAGAATGGTGATGCTATATATATAAACGTGTTTTGTGTGGGCCTGATGCATGAGGAGGTACCAATTTATCCACATGCCTTGGTTGTCGCAGTAACCGGTTGTGAAATCGTGACCAGCTGTTTTGGAATGTAAAGATTTTTAAAAACTCAAAAGCTGGAAATGATTTGGGTTTTCAGATGATGGTGTCGTCGCTGTTCTGTTACGCAGAGCCTCGAGGATGTTCAGAACCTGTTAAAAACAAACATACACACCTTTGAATAGAATATGACTTCACCTTTAGTCCATTTCTTCTTTTACTTTGTGCTTTTATTTATCACATTTGGTTTTCTTGCGGACATTAGGATGGATGTGTGACTCCGTCTTCTTTCTGACCCACAGCGTTCTTTGAATCCTGTTTAGAACCTTCTGAGGATGTGCGTACATTATTTGTGTTCACATGGTGTACAGTAATCATGTCGTGTTGTGTAGGTGCTCTTGGAACAGGGCTGCGTTTTCCAGGAGAGACACGGCTGGGAAAGACCAGGCTGGTTCAATAAAGATGGACCTGCACCAGTTAGTAATACACACACACACACATTACTAACACACACACACACACACACACACATCACTCATATGCATACAAAACTATATGTCAATACATAATAATGATACCCAACTCTCTATATTTAAATCCACTGAGGGACCGAATCCCAACCAATGGTTCCAAAAAAAGCTCTGTTCTTCATGCCCTGTTTATAAATAAAAACTAATCTCACACAATTACATAGAGCCTGCATGTAGAAACATGATGTGTGTGTGTGTGTGTGTGTGTGTGTGTGTGTGTGAAAGCAAACCAGCAATAACGAGCCCAGAGTCTGTTCTAAATACAGACTCAACAATTTAGGACAGCATTAATGTTATAAATGTTATTTAAAAAAATAAAATAAATAAATATATATATATATATATATATATATATATATAGCAAAATGAATTTTAAAAGGAAAATAAATATACAAGGGTTACGGAGGGTCAAGCCGTAACACACCACATCTGGAGTAAAGAGGGGTCACCATCGGACAAATAATCATTTACAAGAGGCAGGCTCAATAAATATTAAATTAAATTTTCGATGTGTAAATAACTTCAGGGCGGCACGGTGGCTTAGTGTTTAGCATGTTCTCCTCAGCACTAGGGATTTCCGGTTTGTATCCCAATCTGGGTGGAGTTTCCAAGTTCCCCGTGTCCATGTGGGTTTCCTCCGCGTTCTCCGGTTTCCTCCCACAGTCCAAAAACATGGATCAAGGTCAATGGAGTTCTTCTCTTGCCCCATATAGAGTATGCCTGTGTGAGTGAGTGTGTGTCCAGTGATAGATTAGTGCCCTGTCCTGGGTGTATCTGCCCAGCGCCCGAAACATTCTGCCCTGGATGGGCATGGGAAACATAAAGGATAAAGTGGAAGATGATGGATGTATGTGATGTGGGGTTACAGTTAATCACATGTTTGATCTGAATTTGAACATTTGATTGTTCAGAGAGTCTTGCATGGAATATAATGTTGTGTTTTATTCTGGCAGGTTCTGGATTATGATTACTACGGTGCCTATGGCATTCCCAAAAACAGCAATTACACCTACAATCAGCTTCTTGGAAAAGAGTACACCTTCGACTTCCCCCCTCATCATGACACGGCAAGTCTGTCTGCATGCAGTGCTGGGTGGGGTGAAGACAAGTGATAGGAACACTTATTAACTGCATGTGGATGGAAAACAAATAGTAACCACACAGTGACCACACCACAACCACACCGCAACCACACAGTAACCACACAGTAACCTCCTAATGAAGAAGGTTCTCTGAATGACAGAACAAACATCTGTCCGCAGATCAGGGACGAATGTCTGGCCTGTAGAAACGCCGTGGCCGTGTTCAACATGTCCTACTTTGGGAAGTTCTACCTGACCGGTCCTGATGCCAAGAAAGCGGCTGATTGGCTGTTCACTGCTGATGTCAACAAGGCGCCAGGTGATTATTCATATAACACCTAAAATATCACGAGCAATAATCAACATCTCATTATATACGCTTCATGTCGGATGGCACAGTGGCTTAATGGTTTAGCATGTTCTCCTCTCAGCTTTAAGGATTTCTGGTTCGAATCCCCATCTGGGTGGAGTTTCCATGTCCTCCCCGTGTCCGCGTAGGTTTCCTCTGGGTTCTCCGGTTTCCTCCCACAGTCCAAAAAACATGGATCAAGGTCAATTGAATTCTCCAAATTGCCCCATGTGTAGTGTGTCTGTGTGAGTGAGTGTGTGCCCAGTGATAGATTGGCGTCCTGTCCTGGGTGTATCTGCCCAGCGCTCGAAACGTTGTCCCCTGGATGGGCATGGGGACCCCCCCCACATGACCTTAGTAGAGGATAAAGTGGTAGATAATGGATGGATAACTAAATCAGAATGAATAACCCAGCCGTGGTCACGAAAAGGTGATTTCACAGACACTTTGACTTAAATGTGACCAAACTTCAACAGGTTCAGCAATCATGAAGCACCCCCTGGATATTTGGAATTTTAAAGTCCTTTCTCAAGAACCTATATTGCTGACCTTCAGTATCGGTACCCCACCAGACTAACTAAGCCACCACACCCAAAAACTATTCATTTTTATCAGATTCCATGTCATGTTCAGTAGAAGTTCGACATTTTATAAGAGTACTTCTGGTGTTCAGGCACATGGGATGGAGCAATTGGCACCACAATGGTCGAGCCAGTTCGACCCTGTGCCATTGTCCACGTAGCTAATTAAAAAAATTAATAAATAAATAAAAAGAGCCCTGCTTTGTTGGGAAAAGCTCTTAGTAATGTTCATTCATTCATTCATTATCTTCCACTTTATCCTCTATTAGGGTTGCAGGTGGGGTTCCCCATGCCCATCCAGGGGAGAACGTTTCGGGCGCTGGGCAGATAGACCCAGGACAGGACGCCAATCTATCACTGAATACACACTCACACAGACACACACACTCTATATGGGGCAATTTGGAGAATTCAATTGACTTGATTCATGTTTTTGGACTGTGGGAGGAAACCGGAGAACCCGGAGGAAACCCACGCGGACACGGGGAGAACATGGAAACTCCACCCAGATGGGGATTCAAACCGGGAATCCCTAGTGCTGAGAGGAGAACATGCTAAACCACTAAGCCACCGTGCCGCCCTCTTAGTAATGTTGTTGTGCATTAAATATTAATCTAACTTTACAATCTGGCTCAAACAAAAGCGTCTCACGAATCCAGAGCGGAACAGATGGAGAACAAAGACGGAAACGCCGTCTCCATCTGATATTTTTACTGTTTTGTTTGTTTAATGGGAATGAGTGGAGTACGTCTCACGCCCCCTGCTTGATTAAAGAACCCGATAAAACACCCGCGAGATCATTACGGCCGGAGCCGCCTGCATAATTACATTAGCTAATTGCTGCACACTTGAACTTGATTCATTCGTCTTAATATTGAAGCGGTAAATGGCGTCGATTGCACGTGCATGGCTTTTAGTTGGATTAAAGCGTCGGTGTAACTTAAAACCTAAAGAATTGCTCGTGAGGCGAGGAGAGGGTAACCTGCTGTTTAGAGTCTGAAATCTCAGACCAACCGGCAATTAAAAGATCATTAAAAGCATCCTAGATGAGGACTTTGCTCTGATTAACGAGGTTTCGTGGTGTGTGTGTGTGTGTGTGTGTGTGTGTGTGTGTGTGTGTGTGTGTGTGTGTGAATACCTTCCAGGTTCTACTGTGTACACCTGCTTGTTGAATTCAAAGGGTGGAACCGAATCTGATCTCACAGTGAGTCGACTGGCACCAGGCCCCGCCCACCTTCCGTTATCACCTGAATCTGATGGTGAGCCCAACTTTATATAAACAGGGTTTTTTTGTTTTTTTTTTCAAACATTAATCAAAAGTGATTTTGCATGTTCTCCTCTCAGCGCTAGGGATTTCCAGTACGAAATCCCCACCTGGGTGGAGTTTCCATGTCCTCCCCGTGTCTGCGTAGGTTTCCTCCAGGTTCTCTGGTTTCCTCCCACAGTCCAAAAACATGGATCAAGTCAATTGAGTTCTCCAAATTGCCCCATATAGAGTATGTCCTGGGTGTATCTGCCCAGCGTCCGAAACGTTCTCCCCTGGATGGGCATGAGGAACCCCCCCTGCGACCCCTTCAGCGTGTCTGAAATGTGGGAAGTGCACAGGGAGAACATGCAAACTTCACAGAAGATTCCAGTTGATGTCACATGTTTGTTCAGTACTATACTAGTCATCGTTGCATCTGGCCTGCAGGTGCAATGAGTACATTAGTACTAGTTCTAGCAAAATTTTATTGTTTTTTATATTTTTATTTATTGTTCTATGGTATTGGAATTTTACTAGTTGTGGCAACCGTTGCTTTTATCGAACATGATGGACACAAGTGAAATAATACGAGAATGTATTGTGTGTTTGTGTATGGTACTGAATGTGTGTGTGTGTAGGAGATGCGTATTACTTGGCAGTGGGTGGCGGAGTGGCGCAGCACAACTGGAGTCACATTCGGACAGTCCTGCAGGATCGGGGGTTTAACTGCACCCTCACTGACCACTCAGAGGACATGGGCATGATCAGCATACAGGGACCTAAAAGGTGACAATGACCCACACACACACACACACACACACACTATTTATTTTGTATGACTTAAATATTACTGAGACTGACAACACAAAGACCACACTCCCGAAGCAACGTCCACTCAACAAAAGGGAAAGTTCATTCATTCATTATCTTCCGCTTCATCCTCTAGTAGGGTCACGGTGGGGGGTTCCCCATGCCCATCCAGGGGAGAACATTTCGGGTGCTGGGCAGATACACCCAGGACAGGGCGCCAATCTATCGCTGGGCACACACTCACTCACATAGACACACTCTATATGAGGCAATTTGGAGAATTCAATTGAACTTGATCCATGTTTGTGGACTGTGGAAGGAAACCGGAGAACCCGGAGGAAACCCACGCAGACACAGGGAGAACAATCTCCACCCAGATTGCTATTCGAACCTCTAAACCACTAAGCCACTGTGCTGCGCTACACAGAACCAAACATACTAAATAAGCCTTAAAAAACAAACTTCACATGTAGACACATGAGGTCCGAGGCCCGGTGATGATGTTTGGTCAGTGATGCCCCTCCATCAACCTGTCTGGGGTTTCTATAATCCTGAAGGCTGATGTGGATGAACGGGTCTGATCTCCAGCGGTTTGAATCCCTCTCCAGATGTTTTTTTAACAGCCATTAAAACCCGTGTCAGTCAAGATGATGCCTCTGCATCGTCAGCAACAAGTTATAAATATAAACCTTGGCTTGTCATTCTGGGTAGACATGTCTGAAATGTTTTTTAATAGAGCTGAGGGGGAAGAGGGTGACGGGAGAATGTATGTGATCGCAAGACTTCTTAAATTACACCTTTAATATTTAATGACGTTTAATTATGGAATAAACATCAGCATTTTTTTATGTCAGCGTGTGGCTGTGGCTGAATGACAGCAGGCCTAATTAGTGTGTGTGTGTGTGTGTGTGTGTGTGTGTGTGTGTGTGTATGCGCATAGCCGGGATTTGCTGCAGGAGGTCGTGGATTCAGACCTGAGCAACGAGGCCTTTCCGTTCTCCACTCACAAAATAGTTTCTGCAGCTGGACATGAGGTCAGTGTGTGTGTGTGTGTGTGTGTGTGTGTGTGTGTGTGTTCAGGTCTGGTCTCTAAAGGTAACACTAGAAGACGTGTTTTTTTTTTTTTTTAAGGCTCTTATTTTTTAAGGTAAAAACAGAAGAGCTCCATCCATCTATTATCTTCCGCTTTATTCTCTATTAGGGTCATGGGGGGGTTCCCCATGCCCATCCAGGGGAGAACATTTCGGGCGCTGGGCAGATAGACCCAGGACAGGGCGCCAATCCCATGCTGCGCACACAATCACTCACACACACACACTCTCTATATGGGGCAATTTTAATAATTCAATTGACCTTGATCCATGTCTTTGGACTGTGGGAGGAAAACGGAGAACCCGGAGGAAACCCACGCGGACACGGGGAGAACATGGAAACTCCACCCAGATGGGGATTTCAGCCAGGAATTGCCTCATATAGAGTGTGTCTGTGTGAGTGAGTGAAAGACTGGCCTCCTGTCCTGGGTGTATCAGCCCAGCACTCGAAAGGTTCTCCCCTGGATGGGCATGTGGAACCCCCCCCCCTCCCTGTGACCCTAGTACAGGATAAAGCAGAAGATGATGTATGGATATTGTTCTTGTATATAACACACACTGTGTGTTCAGTAGTTGATGTTCTGCATCATTCGGTTACCTGCCTTTGTCCTGTACCTCTGAGGGTTTTTTTCGGTGTACCTGAGAATCACATGCTGCATCCAGAGGGAATAAAACATGAAAGTGCTGAGGGATGCAGGCCAAGCATCCATTTAGAAAAAGACAAAAGCCTACGCTTTAGGTTCCTACACACGGTGTAAATGGAACAACGATTGGCCCAGAAAAGACTAATGATCTGCTGCCTCAGCACACACACACACACACACACACACACACACACACACACACACACACACACACACACAGCACATTAATCCCTATTACCTCTTCTTTTGTTCTAAACGTACACTTTTTTTTTTACAGCCATAGATAGTTCTAAATTCCTGCAGATGCTTTCTGCATAGAGATCTTATTCTACTTTATTTTTTTAAATCTATATTTATCCATCCATCCATAATTTTATCCTCTACTAGAGTCGCGGGGGGGGGGGGGTCCCCCATGCCCATCCAGGGGAGAACGTTTCGGACGCTGGGCAGATACACGCAGGACAGGACGCCAATCTATCATTGAATACACACACACTTACTCACACAAACACACTCTATATGGGGCAATTTGGAGAATTCACTTGACCTTAATGTTTTTGGACTGTGGGAGGAAACCGGAGAACCCGGAGGAAACCGACGAGGAGACGGGGAGAACGTGGAGACTCCACCCAGATTGGAATTCGAACTGGGAATGCCTAGTGCTGAGAGGAGAACATGCCAATCACTAAGCCACCCGCATTATATTTATCAAGTTGTTTAAATATTTAGTAAGTTTTTTTTTGTGATCTCCGGCTGCAGGTGCGAGCGATGCGCCTGTCCTTCGTAGGAGAACTCGGGTGGGAGCTGCACATCCCCAAATCCTCCTGTCTGCACGTCTATAACGCCGTCATGGCTGCCGGGGCCAAGTACGGCGTCCGAAACGCAGCGTACAGAGCCATCGACTCGCTCAGCATTGAGAAAGGTTTGATCCGCCGTTCTAACGTTCTCATGGGTTCCGTGCATCTGAGTCTAACATGTTTAGAAAGAACGTACGAGTGCGTAACGGACAAAGAGATGCTGCTCAGGACTGTGTGTTTTTTAAAAACAGCTCGTTACCGAATGGAAGTAATTAACGCTGGTTCGTTAATCTCTGTCTGACTCTTTAAGGTTACCGACACTGGCATGCTGATCTGCGTCCTGATGACACCCCTTTGGAGGCGGGGCTGGCGTTCACTTGTAAGATGAAGTCATCCATCCCGTTCCTGGGTCGTGCCGCGCTGGAAGCCCAAAAGGCCGAGGGTCTGCAGCGCCGAATCGTCTGCTTCACCGTCGACGAGTACGTTTCCTAAAAAACATCAAAGACTCAAATCAGGTTCTGAGTTCAGAGGCTCGGTCATTAATTACAAAGTCTTCACCATTTAAAGACATCAATTTTGATTGTCTGTCCCTCTGCACTGTACATTTAATTATTATTATTATTATTATTATATTTACTTATTATTGTTATTTATTATTCATTCATTATCTCCCGCTTTATCCTCTATTAGGGTCGCGGGGGGGTTCCCCATGCCCATCCAGGGGAGAACACCCAGGACAGGACGCCAATCTATCGCTGGACACACACTCACTCATGCAGACACACTCTATATGGGGCAATTTGGAGAAATCAATTGACTTGATCCATGTTTTTGGACTGTGGACCATAATAGAGGATAAAGCAGGAGATGATGGATGGATGGATATTTTCATAAATGTTTTTAATGCTCGCATAAAAGTAGAAATATTTTATGTCATTAATTTGCACTTTCATGGCTTCAGAAACATTTTCTTTTTAGTGTTTCCAATCATCACAAATAATACTGTCACATCCATCACCTTTAATAGAACCTACATTGTAACAGAACGTCCACTTTATGCTTACGCCGTGTTTTTTTTTTTGTCGTCTCTCACAGAAAAGTCCCCCTGTTCGGATTAGAGGCCATTTTCCGTAACGGCGTTCCTGTCGGACACCTGCGGCGTGCTGAATTCGGCTACGCGATCGACAAAACCATCGGTTATGGATACGTCCGGAACCCGGGCGGAGGAGTGGTGAGTTTGATGGCATGAGGTTATGTTCGTACAACGCTCTTTCTTAATATACACTCACAGTACAATTTTAAAATCATTCTGTAATGAGTTTTAAATTATTATAATTAAAAAAAATTTTAAGTTTGCTCAGGAACCCACCAAATTCACTGTCTGAAAAACTGACATGCTTTATGTTGATGTCGCCGATTTCGGTGAAGTTGCGTAGTGACACTTGATCGTACAATGTGCTATATATATATATATATATATATATATATTTTTTTTTTATTTCATATTTTATTCCTGTTTCTGAATTTAATTTAGCTTCTACTTATTTTTTACAACTGCATATATTTATAACGTTTTTTAATGTTACACTGTTTTATTTGTTTTGTAAGCCACTTTGAGGTCCCTTAAAGTGCTATATAAATAAAATGTATTATTATTATTATAATTATATTGAACTAAAAAAAGTTTTAAAAAAACAAAAAAAAAAAAAATACATTTATGATTATAAATGCCTTATAAAGGCAAAATTGATATTTATAATTTTAACCAATGAAATATCAGACACAATATTTAGACTCAATATTTAATGTTGTAAGATTTTACCTTGAATACAGTTTTACAAATTAAATTGGATGGATAGGGCGGCACGGTGGCTTAGTGGTTTGCATGTTCTCCAAATTGCCCCATATATAGTGTGTGTGTGTGTGTGTGTGAGTGAGTGTGTGCCCAGCATTTGAAGTCTCCAAATTGCCCCATATATAGTGTGTGTGTGTGTGTGTGAGTGAGTGTGTGCCCAGCAATGGGCCTGTTCTGGGTGTATCTGGATGGGCATGGCGAACCCCACCGCGACCCTAATAGAGGATAGAGCGGAAGATGATGAATAGATGTCTTTAAACCCGAGGTCAGGAGTCTAAAAGAAAGCAAATAATCCAGCCAGCAGGGGGGGGTATCTGTGGTTGTTGCACTGGTTGCAGGCAGATCGGTGGGTGGGGTGACCCGGTGCTTTTAAGACGCCGCTGTTTGTTGTCCTGTGCATTCGTCTGTCTGTGGAGAGCTACTTTACTGATGCCGATGTGTGTCGAGGTCGAACCCACACACCACTCTCTGATGCCATATTTCTGCCCTTTCCACATTTGATTTAGTCTAAGTGCATCTGTCTGGGTGTTTTTTTTTTTTTTTGTTTTTTTTTTTCCCCAGGGGTGGGGGTGTCTTTATGCAGATCTGTGTGGGTGAACATGAGTGAGTCTGGATGCTTTCTTCAGACCGGTGTGTGTGTGTGTGTGTGTTGCAGCCCAGGTCTGCGTAGTGAGTGTGTGTTGGTGGTGGATGAGTACCGGGATAAGTGCAGCTGACTTCTATGGAGTCTATTGTTCTAGGTGTAGGCATCGCTCTGCCTACAACAGATTTAAAACCCAGACGGCTATTTTCTTAACCTTTCTGCTCCATGAAGAATAAAAATGACACTTACCTGCACTTCACATGCACCACCTTGTTTCAACATTCACTGTCTTTTTTTTTTTTTTTTCAGCTCCACTTTCAATGTGGGTGGCACGGTGGCTTAGTGGTTTAGCATGTTCTCCTCTCAGCGCTATGGATTCCTGGTTCGAATCCCAATCTGGGTGGGGTTTCCATGTCCTCCCCGTTTCCGTTTGGGTTTCCTCCGGGTTCTCCGTAATGATAAGAACCCACCGGACTATGAGCTATCGTGTATTATTCGGATCTTGTACTGTAATGTACATAAACTAATTACAGAACTGATCATACTCACCTGTTACAGGTGAAGTCTTGGGTTCACCTCCTCTGAGTTTGTTTATTCTCCCCGTGGCGGTTTTCGTTTCAGCTCCGGTTTCCTTTTACAATGCAATGGACAGGGCATCTGTTTAGGGTGTGTTCCCTCATTTCACCTTGTGCATAGGTGTCAAACCCAAGGACCGCGGGCCAAATCCGGCCCGTTACACAATTATATTCGGCCCACGATGAAGTTTTACACTGATCTATTTTTGTTATAAACGACACGGTGATGTGTTTTTTTTGGACCGAGCTCATATTTTAAATTCGTATGATTTTAACAGCAATATATTTAAGTAGGGAAGAAATATTTAAAGATATTTAAAGTTGAAGTTGATCCTTCATAGTGGCACGGTGGCTTAGTTTTTAGCACGTTTTCCTCTCAGCACTAGGGATTTCGGGTTCGAATCCCAATCTGGGTGAAGTTTCCATGTTCTCCCCGTGTCCGTGTGGGTTTCCTCTGGGTTCTCCGGTTTCCTCCCACAGTCCAAAAACATGAATCAAGGTCAATTGAGTTCTCCAAATTGCCCCATATAGAGTGTGTTTGTGTGAGTGAGTGTGTGCTCAGCGATAGATTGGCGTCCTGTCCTGGGTCTATCTGCCCAGCGCCCGAAACGTTCTCCCCTGGATGGGCATGGGGACCCTCATATCGGATAAAGCGGAAGATAATGAATGAATGAATGGCCTCAGAGCCCAGGGTCAGTCATGATCCAGCATCCTAAAACAATGGGGTTGGGGCCTTGCTCAAGAGTCCAATTTGTCATCAGATTGATCGCCTAAACACCTTAACCACTGAGCAACTGTTGCAAATTATAATCACAAAAGTTTACATGTTAAACCATCAGAATGTTTTTCTATGTGTGTGTGTATGTGTGTGTGTGTGTGTGTGTGTGTGTGTGTGTGTGTGTGTTTGTAGGTGAGTCCAGACTTCATCCGCAGTGGTGAGTTCACTCTGGAGAGGATGGGTGTTGTGTATAAGGCCACAGCCCACCTTAAATCCCCCTTTGACCCAGAGAATAAGCGAGTGAAGGGCATCTACGGTGCGGCGTGAACGTCTGCAGCTCGGCAGCGTTGTACCAGAACCGGGACCGAGGACAGGGGATCAATACATCCAAACTGGAGTCATATCAGTAATAATACTTAAATTAAACTGAGAGAAATAATAAAAGGTCAGTACTTTTATGAGCCGTAGGGTCTGTATTAGGACTGTAGTGAGGCCTTACAGATGGTTCTAATGGAGGTCAGTTTACATGTGGAGGTGGAGATTCTAATCCAGTGGAACTCTCAATGTTCTCGTTGTGGTACGAGTTGTATTAAATGTCTGCTGTCCCTAAAAATGTGTCTTAAAAATGTCGAAGCGTCGCCGCTGCGCAGGATTCCAGCTCATGGGAAGGTAATACCCGGGTTCTGTTAATTTAGACGAGTGAATCCGTTTGCTCCGTCATTTTAATTGAACCGTTATATTATAATAATATATAATGTCAGAACTGGAGAACTCCGACACACCGCTCCCCCGCTGTACACTTTGGTAGTCTGCAGGATGTTTATCTGATCGTTTCCTCCCTAATAAAATGACTGTTACGTAATCTCCCGCGACAAGACATCACTCATTTCTTTTATAATGCAAATGTTCGGGTTCTTCTGGCAACAACATCAGCCCTGTGAATGTAGAAACTGCTTTAAAGGGAAGCTTTCAATAGTGTTTCGTGTTCTGTAGTTTAGTACGATTTGCACAGCGCACACCCCCCCCCCCCAAGAGATTTTGGGCTTTCGGATAACAATCGTTCAGATCTCAGGCTTTTAACTGGTTAAGAATATGATGATGTCACAATCATTGTTAGAAAAAAAAATTATTTAACACATTATAAATACTGCAGGTCAGCACAGTGGTGGGTTAGTGATTTGTCATGTTCTCCTCTCAGTGCTAGGGATTCCCGGTTTGATTCCCAATCTGGGTGGAGTTTCCATGTTCTTGCAGTGTCCGCATGGGTTTCCTCCGGGTTCTCCGGTTTCCTCCCACAGTCCAAAAAACATGGATCAAGTTAATTGAATTCTCCAAATTGCCCCATATAGAGTGTGTCTGTGTGAGAGATAATGTGCCCAGCGATGGATTGGCGTTCTGTCCTGGGTGTATCTGCCCAGTGCCCGAAACGTTCTCCCCTGGATGGGCATGGGGAACCCCCCCGCGACCCTAATAGTGGATAAACCGGAAGATGATGGATGGACATTATAAATACTGCACGGTGGCTTAGTGCTCGGCCTGTTCTCCTCTCAGCGCTGGGGAGTCCCAGTTCGAATCCCAATCTGGGTGGAGTTGCATATTCTCCCCGTGTCCTCGTGGGTTTCCTCCGGGTTCTCCAGTTTCCTTCCACCGTCCAAAAACATGGATCAAGATCAATTGATTTCTCCAAATTGCCCCCATATAGAGTGTGTCTGTGTGTGAGTGAGTGTGTGTCCAGCGCCCCCACCGTGCGAACCTAGTACAGTATAAAGCGGAAGATGATGGATGGATGGATAAATACTGCAAGACATTAATCTCTGTTCTAACAATTAATAACCATGAGCGCCACAAAACTGTTGCCCCGCACTCTTAAAATCAACAAAACTGATACTGCAGCATGCAAAAGAAGGTAGTTCAGGTTTTTAGGCGGCTGTTTCCCCTGTTATTTAGAAAGAAGTGGTAAAAAAAATGAATAAATAAAAGGCACATAACAGAAACAGTGAAGACTGAAGACCAAGACAAAGTTCTGTCAGAACCATCAATAAATGGTTAAATCAACACTGGGTTTGTCTGCACACCTGGACGTGGTGGTGCACGGGTCTGCTGTTCCGTTCCTGCATCCTGTCATTAAAACCCAGCATTACGTTCTGCAAGACAACATGGACCACTGGGCGTCTGAACGTCTAACGTTTAATTCGATGATGTAGACAGATATGGGATGTTAGTAAATATATAATGAGATATAAAAGACAGGAAACAGCGAGTGGTAAACTCATTTGGTGCGTTTGATCCGAACCACCGTTGGGCTGCTGTTCTGGGATGCCGCTAGGCCGAGCTCACAGGGGTACGGACTCCGCTGAAGTTCCGTCAACACTTCAGGAGTCTTCTCTTTCTCCCAGTTTCCCTGCAAAACAAAAGAGGTATGGAGTCACTACCAGATGTGATAACGTGTGTCCTCCACATTGAACCCATCCAAGCAAATGTGGCTCATTTATGTCAGAAGAAGCACTGAGCAAACACTGAGTGTATTTGAATTACAATATGTGTACATAGTTATTATATATGTATATATATATATATATATATATTTATATTTATATAATAACTATTTAAATATAAACTATATAAACTATAATAAATATATACATTTTCCACTTTCCTGCTGCTTTTTTTTTTGCTCTTCTTCAATCTGGCCCCTCATCAAAAACACAGCCTGGTTAGGTAATTTGAGTTTGAGACCCCTGGTTTAAGGTGTGTTCCCTCATTTCACCTTGTGCATAGGTGTCAAACCCAAGGCCCGCGGGCCAAATCCGGCCCGTTACACAATTATATCGGCCCACGAAGAAATTTTTACATTAATCTATTGTTATTGTTATAAACGAGACGGCGATATGTTGTTTTTTTTATTGGACCGAGCTCATATTTAAAATTTGTATGGTTTTAACAGAAACATTTTCGAGAAGGGAAGAAATATTTAAAGTTGAGGTTTATTCTTCATGGCGGCACAGTGGCTTAGTGGTTAGCATGTTCTCTGCTCAGCGCTAGGGATTCCCATCGAACTTGTGTCCTCCACATTGACCCCATCCGTGCAGTGCAGCCCTGTATACGGCGCTCACGGAGCATTTGGGGTTAGGTGACTTGCTCAAGGGCACTTGGTGGACCTTCAGGTTGCAAGGGTGGTTCCTTAAACACAAGCTTACGTCTGCCCAAAAATTTAGCTTTGCTTCTCCATGGTGGAAACTAGAGAGAGGAGTCTTAACACTAGAAGTCCCAGGAATTTTGACCCCCCCCCAAAAAATCTTAGTGACTCTTAGTTCAAACTGCAAACCCTGATGGCTCCAATTAGCATCCTTTCATATGGGGGGGACTCACACAAACGCCTGTCTAATACTCTAAAGAGTTGTAAACTTATATCTCTTGGTGGCCTTAGTGGTTTAGAATGTTCTCCTCTCAGTGCTAGGGATTCCCGGTTCGAATCTCAATCCGGGTGGAGTTTCATGTTCTCCCCATGTCCGCGTGGGTTTCCTCCGGGTTCTCCGGTTTCCTCCCACAGTCCAAAAAACATGCATCAAGGTCAATGGGATTCTCCAAATTGCCCCATATAGAGTGTGTCTGTGTGAGTGAGTGTGTGCCCAGTGATAGATTGGCACCCTGTCCTGGGTCTATCTGCCCAGCGCCTGAAACGTTCTCCCCTGGTAGGCATGGGGAACCCCCCCTGCGAACCTATTAGATAATAGATGGATGGATTTTAATGAACTTTTTGACTTTTATTCTGGTGAAATACAGTTTGGACGTGTCCGAATCTCATCCGGAGAGTGTGATTGTGTCGTCGTCGTACTCACAGGAAACAGCTCAGCGGTGGATTGATTGCAGTGCATGGAGTAAGGTGAGGTGGTGTAGAGTGAGTTCAGCACCTCGGCGCTGAACGCGTTCCAGGTCACGGCGGAGAACTCGTCCTCCACTGTAGACTGAGAGCAGCTACAGCCCTCGCCTCCATAAAACCTGAAACACGTAAAAAACACGGCTCTGTTCAGTGAAGTGCAGAGTCTTTTATTTTTTTGCTTTAAAAAGATAAGGTGGGCGGCACGGTGGCTTAGTGGTTGGCATGTTCTCCTCTTAGCGCTAGGGATTCCCGGTTCGAATCTCCATCTGGGTGGAGTTTCCATGTTCTCCCCGTGTCCGCGTGGGTTTCCTCCGGGTTCTCCGGTTTCCTCCCACAGTCCAAAAACATGGATCAAGTCAATTGAGTTCTCCAAATTGCCCCATATAGAGTGTGTCTGTGTGAGTGAGTGTGTGCCCAGTGATGGATTGGTGTCCTGTCCTGGGTGTATCTGCCCAGCGCCCGAAACGTTCTCACCTGGATGGGCATGGGGAACCCCCCCCCCCCCACGCTCCTAATAGAGGATAAAGTGGAAGAAAACGAATGAATGAAAAAGATAAAGTATGAACGTACAGATCAGGGTTTTCATCTGCAATATGACGTTATAGTATGTGGTTATATAATTGTATAGTATAGACGCGTAACTGCCTGCTAATTCAGAAATAGGTTCGTCGGTTGTATACCGTTGTACGTTTGTATTCTTATATAATAATAGACTTCAGTAGCATGTTGAACCCACACCCTTCAGAACTGCAGCAATTTATTGTGACAAGGTGTTCAAATGGTTCTCTACTAAATAATGAAGACATCTTCTCACAGTTGCAGCAAATTAAAGTGAGGAACCGATGTGTTCCGAGCCTGTTCCTGTTCAGTGGTTATTATCTTGTCCCAGAGACGCTCTATGTTATTTAGATAGCAAGGAAAGCTCACTGTCATGTTCCTGCAACCATCCATAACTAAACCCCCCCCCCCCCTATAGCATGGTGCGATGTCCCACTGAAATTTTATGTTAGACTTAGATGTTAGACTTAGACTTAGACTTAGATAACCTTTATTGTCATTCAATTATACACTTGGTGTACGCAGAAGGAAATTTTGATGCATTTGCTCACAAGTATAAAAAGAGGTAGTGAAATTTTGTTACATGTGTAGAACCATGTTTATAAAGTATACAGAAAAAAAAAATAAAAATTAAAAAAAAAAATAAAAAAAAAAATATATATATATATATATATATATTTTTTTTTTTTTCTGTATACTTTATATCCATGTTTCTACACATGTAATACATATACACATATACACATGTATATATAAAGCAGCATAGGTTTAAAAAATGAGAATGAGAACGTGATTTTTAAAATGAATGTGATTTGTAAAGGATTAAAACTGAAAAAATAAAAAAAATATACACGTAGACATTTATATATAACTGTATAAATTAATAAATTATATAATATATAAATATATATAATATTTATATATATATAATATATATATATATATATATATATATATATATATATATATATATATATATATATATATATATAAATTATAGCTAAAAAATATAGATAAAAGACCTGAGGTGTTTGAATTGCACATAAAGATATTGTACATACTGAATTTACATACACTATATGATAGACTGTATGTATACTTTAGACGAAGCACTGAGGTGTAGTGTGAATAATGCTTCACCTGTTCATTAGGCTGAAGTACTTCTGCAGGTAGTCCGGGTCTACGTGGCTCTTGCACAACTCCAGCTGAGTACGCGGGTAGTAGTGCACATAGTTCACACACATCTCCTCCATAATCCCAAATCCACCCTGCAGCCACAAATATCAGAATCAGAATCCGGATACTTTATTAATCCCCGTAATTTTATTTTTTTTTACTGATGCTCCATTAGACGTGTTCATATAAACAAAAGGGAAAATAAAAAATGTACAATAAGCGTCAAAAAATTAAACTAAAAATATGCAGTAAAGTAACAGTAAAGTGACATGTGTACAGTATGAATATAAAGATACAGCAGAGGTCCAATCCTTTACCAAACATTATTTACATCATTAAGAAATACATCCATCCATCCATTATCTTCCACTTCATCCTGTACTAGGGTCGCGGGGGGGGGGATGCTGGGCAGATACACCCAGGACACGACGCCAATCTATCACTGGGCACACACTCACTCACACAAACACACTCTATATGGGGCAATTTGGAGAACTCATTTGACTTGATCCATGTTTTTGGACTGTGGGAGGAAACCGGAGAACCCGGAGGAAACCCACACAGACACGGGGAGGACATGCAAACTCCACCCAGATTAGGATTCAAACGCTAAACCACTAAGCCACCGTGCCGCTCTATATTATATTATTATTATTATTATTTTCAATATTATTGATGATTATTGATGACATAATTAAGTAAATATTTACATGGAATCAGTGTGTAGGCAGCATGTTACTGTTGTAGCTGTTTTTTCTGAACCACGTTTAATCATCAAACCAGATCAGATCTAATGACTCGGGCAGTAAAAGATAAAAGATTTAAATCTGAGGAATATTCTCTAAATGTAAAAATCTGTTTGCACGCCAGCAAGCTGGTCCTCACAAAGAAGGTCCCTGAGATTCGAAGGTGCATTATGTGAGCTGTCACAGTGTGCACTCACCACTGTGGGTTTGTCTCGGTCCTCAGTGTTGTAGGTGCATTTTGTCAAAAGGACATCACCCTGGAAAGAAAAAAAAAAGCCGGACGCTGAGAATCTAATCAGTTGCTATTTGTAGAGGCTTATTTAAACCTGGCTTTGGCAGGTCTGTGTGAAACTGGCAGCTTCGGCTGTGTGTGTGGGAGATGATGCTGAGCGTCTAAATGTGGAGGCTCTATTCTTCTGCGGGTGCCTCGCTGCCTCCAGGAATTTTCAGTTAATGCTCATGTTATTACTTTATGACTTTCCTTTTTTCTTCTTCCCTCCGTTAAATAAATCCCTGCTTTTAGCGTGTATGTAACCGGCGCTGGCACTCACTGGCAGAACAGTCACCATCTTCCTCAGGATACGGATGATCTGCGGTGGCAACAGAGAGGCGTTAATAGCTCATAAATATCCAGCAAATTCTCATAATTTCCTCTTTCCTCATGCAGTTCGTCTTTATATTTCAGAGAAAACGTTTGCCTGATGAAACGCTCCGCAGTAATCACCACAGTACGAGGCCTTCCTCAATGTAACTTAGCAACAGTACAAACAGACAGGCTTTCAAAAACTTTTTTTTTATTTTTTAGGAAAGCTAATCAAATACTCGGGAAAGTGAAAAAAAAAAAACTAAACAAAACATGAAGCTGTTTAGCAAATGCACCTTAGGGACAGTTGCCAAAAAAAAAGTCTTCAAAGCTTTAAGCACCGGGATGAACCTCCTGATGTTGATCACAACTGCTGAAACCAGTGAGGTTCGTTAACTCTAATTAAACTATTATGAACCACGAAAGTAAATCATTTATTCATTCATTATCTTCCGCTTTATCCTATATTAGGAGGGGGGGTTCTCCATGCCCATCCAGGGAAGAACGTTTCGGGCGCTGGGCAGATACACCCAGGACAGGACGCCAATCTATCGCTGGGCACGAAAGCAAATCAATCATTTGTTATTTTACTACAGCAACCACATCTGTCACCCTCACTCACACTCACTCTATATGGGGCAATTTGAGCATTTATTTGACCAATTTGACCTCTTTATGTGATTTTTTCACAATAATAATTATTCATTCATTCATCCATTATCTTCCGCTTTATCCTATATTAGGGTCGCAGGGGTGGGGGGGGTTCCCCATGCCCATCCAGGGGAGAATGTTTTTGGGCGCTGGGCAGATACACCCAGGACAGGGTGCCAATCTATCACTGGACACACACTCACTCACACAGACACATTCTATATGGGGCAATTTGGAGAACTAACTTGATCCATGTTTTTGGACTGTGGGAGGAAACCGGAGAACCCGGAGGAAACCCACGCGGACATGGGGAGAACATGGAAACTCCACCCAGATGGGGATTCGAAACGGGAATCCTGAGAGGCGAACGTGCTAACCACTAAGCCACCGTGCCTCCCCAATAATAATTAAATTACTTTATTAATAATAATAATAATAATAATAATAATAATAATAATAATAATAATAATAAATAATAATAATACATTTATTTTCTTAGGCGCCTTAATGGTCACTCAAGGAAACCGTACAAACAGAATAACAAATAGAAATAAACAAACACTATTTAAAAACAGATTAAAATAAAGCACAGCAAAGGACCAATTATTATTATTTATTATTCATATCATTATCTGTGGTGCGTAATGTTCAGCACTCTGTACCTGATAGTGTGTGCTGAAGTGTTTGTCCTCCTGAACCACCTCCACCTCTTTGCCACCTCTCACCAGCACCGTCCTGACGCTGCGCCCGGCCAGATGTGTGTGCAGCTGCGATGCAAAGATGTGGATCCCCCCAGGAGGCAAAGCCTGCGGAGGACCAAAAGGAACAAGCATGTTCATTATCCAGGAGGAGCACTTTGCAACACCACAGACGTCTCTGATGAGAAACCGCTGCAGGTCTATCAGACATTTAAAAAATTCATAAATGAGCAGGGTCGGTAATTTATAAGTCTAATATGAATGTAGGTTAAGCTCTGCTATGAGTGGGTACCGTGCGGGTGCACTGGGCTGAGCAGTAACCCACGAGCTGAAAGTTGTGCTGATGAGGAGGAATCGCCATAACAGGGGTGTAGACCAAACCCAGCTCCATAATCCCAGCATCATATCGCCGTAGAGACGGAGTGAACCACAGACGGATACCAGAGGAGTCACGCCGCCCTAAAAAAAAAACAAAAAAAATATATATATATATATATTAGGGATAAATGTTAGACTTAGATATATATTGTCAATATATAAGTATATACATATACATAAACACACACATACATATGTATATATGTACCATACCATACATATACATATGTGTGTATATATATATATATATATATATATATATATATATATATATATATATATATATATATATATATATATATATATATGTATTTTGGAAAAATGTGGAGGAGAAAACTGAAGACTTGAGGGTAAGTAGCTGTGAGAAGAGATGATTCACTACGTACTTACTGGGTAAAAAAAAAAAAATATATATATATATATATATATATATATATATATATATATATATAAATATTGATCAATAACTTTAATTGCATGAAGTTGAACATCTGACATCTGAAAGTGTGTGTGTGTGTGTGTGTGTGTGTGTGTGTGTGTGTGTATACCTGTTACAAGAAGAGGATTATGGTAGTGCACCTCCAATCGAAGAAACTTGGAGGAACCTGCACCCCCCATGGGCAGGCCGGTATCAGGGGGGTAATAAAATGGCTAAACACACAAACAGAGTGAAAGTCAGTACACTGGGTTCTGAATCATCTGCGGTGTGTGTTAGATGTTAGTTGACGATGTTTACCCTGTGGGCTGATAAACAATAAAGTCTCACACAGCGTGATCCACAGGAGCTCCAGATCTTCACGTCTAACAGAACATTTTCAAAGACGCAACACGCATCTCATCTCATCATTCCAAGAAGTGCTTTACATAACCAGCCTATTTCCAGCCTCCTCCACTTCATCTCAGCTATTCTTCTCGGGTTTATTGCTAATTTTTGCCACCGAAAATAAAAAGCACATTTCCTCCTGGATGTTCATCCACACATTAATGAGATGAGCAACACCAGGAAACGCGATCCCGTGAAAAGTGAATCGAATCGGCGAGATGGACTGATGGCACGAAGCCGAAAACCCAAAACAGCAACATACTTTAAATAAACACAATCAAACTCAAACGATGCCGCGTTTCACCCCTAATCCCAGATCTGCCACTGCGTTCTGCCAGCATCAGATCATCAGATAAATGATGCTGGGTTGGGGGGGGGGGGGGGGGGGGGGGGGGGGGGGGGGGGGGGGGGGGGGGGGGGGGGGGGGGGGGGGGGGGGGGGGGGGGGGGGGGGGGGGGGGGGGGGGGGGTATATATATATATATATATATATATATATATATATATATATATATATATATATATATATATATATATAGGGTAGCAAGTTCGCCTCTCAGCACTATTCCTGGTTTGAATCCCAATCTGGGTGGAGTTTCCATGTTCTCCCCGTGTCCGTGTGGGTTTCCTTCGGGTTCTCCGGTTGCCTCCCACAGTCCAAAAACATGGATCAAGGTCAATTAAATTCTCCAAATTGCCCCATATAGAGTGTGTCACACACACACTCTATATGCGGCAATTTGGAGAATTGCATGTATGCCATACACGCAGTTCAACTGCTTTACTGAGACAGTGTATTCAGTGATAGATTGGCGTCCTGTCCTGCGGGAGCGGTAGCTTGGTAGGTAGGGCATTGGGTTATCAATCTAAAGGTTGGGGGTTCAAATCCCAGGTCCACTGAAGTTACCAGTGTGGGTCCTTGAGCAAGACGCTTAACCCTCATTACTCCAGGGATGTTGTGATGAACCTTGTACGTCGATTTGGATAAAATTGTCCGATAAATGACCAAATGTAAATGACCAAATGTGTATCTGCCCAGCGCCCGAAACACCTGGGTGGTTATGGGGAACCTTTCCTCGACCCTAGTAGAGGATAAAGCAGACGATAATGTATGATGGATATATATATATATATATATATATATATATATATATATATATATATATATGTCTATCTGTCTCTGTCTATCTATCTGTCTGTCCTGTTCTTGCCTTCTCTACGTTTCCAGCAGTCCTCCGAAGTGAGAAACGTCTATGATTTGCGACCTCATGCAAAGCCAGCCAACCTCATTTTTTCACTTATGCATCCATGCACTCATGCACATAATAAGCTTATGGATTACTAAACTAACGTGAATTTCCCCTTTAAGGCAACACTAAAGGTGTATCTTATCTCAAAAGCTTGATGGTTTGCGCTGGTCATTCTGTTAAAATGAGAATGCTGTTTTCGTTAATTGTTTGGTGGTTTTTTTAATTGCAGTGAACTTTCCCTCGTACCTTTTTTCCATGTGAGTGAGCTTCATGCCTCCAAATGTAATTAATTTCCTTGCGGAACATTACAGTAGGTAAAATAAAGCAGCGAGCCGTCTCACAGAACGTGAACGACTGAAGAACCCACAGGCCTCAGAGGTAATCAGGGAGCTCATTTGCCGGCTCCTTGAAAATAATCTTTGATATTTGTTCTCACTTCCGAATGGCTCATTTATTAGCGTGCTATTGTTCGTGAATTCACGTCAGGTGTATATTTTGATTGCGTGTGCGTTCGCACCTCGGCCCCCAGAGCCCACGCGGCCAGGACATGACGGCAGGAGTTTAACTTGGGTGGCTTCATTTTCGAGTCGCAGGACCCGCTGTACTGAGGGACGAAGTCCATGTGAGGAGAACACTCGAACACTTCCATGTGATGCACAATGGCCTCGTTACCTGCACTCACTACTGCCTCATACTGCGGAAAGACAATTTACATTACGTTTGAAGTTTTCTACCTAAATACATATAACTTTGTTTTAATTTATAGAATAAATATTGTGGATATCTAAAAAAAAAAACATTATTATGTGTATATAATACATACAGGGCGGCACGGTGGCTTAGTGGTTAGCACGTTCGCCTCTCAGCGCTAGGGATTCCCGGTTCGAATCCCCATCTGGGTGGAGTTTCCATGTTCTCCCCGTGTCTGCGTGGGTTTCCTCCGGGTTCTCTGGTTTCCTCCCACAGTCCAAAAACATGGATCAAGTTAATTGAATTCTCAAAAATTGCCCCGTTTAGAGTGTGTCTGTGTGAGTGACGTGTGCCCGAGACGTTCTCCCCTGGATGGGCATGGGGAACCCCACCGCGACCCTAATAGAGGATAAAGCGGGAGATAATGAATGAATGAATGAATGAATGAATGCTCTAAATTGCCCCATATAGTGTCTGTATGTGTGTGTGTCTGGTTGTATCTGCCCTGAACCCAAAACATCCCCTCCCCCGACCATGGCATTAAGCGGAAGATAATGAATAGTGAATGCCCAGCGATGGATTGGCGCCCTGTCCTGGGTCTATCTGCCCAGCGCCCGAGACGTTCTCCCCTGGATGGGCATGGGGAACCCCACCGCCACCCTAATAGAGGATAAGCGGAAGATAATGAATGAATGAATAATACATACAATACATTTATGCAGCTGTGTTCCTATGAGATGCTGTTACCATGACGATGTGGTGTTTGGGCATGTTGGGGGGCAGCTGGTACATGTAGCACCAGTACGTTGTCTCCTGGCTGGGAATGATGATGCCAGGAGCTAGAACCTCCAGCGCGCGCACGTCCGCTGGGAGGGATGGGGGCAGTGTGTCGGGTCGCAAAAGCAGGATTCGCTGAATTCCGAACTGGAGGCGGGACACGTTGAGCTGCTGCAGGGAGAGGACGGGCTGCTCGAGGACAGCGTAAATCAGGTGCACCGTTCCGTCCTGCCAAACGCAGTGGTGTTCAGTAAATACAGGTCATAAGGTTAATGAGGCATTTTAATGAATGTTAATTACTAACTGCATCTGTAAAGGTGTAACTTTGTCAGATCACATACAGAAAAGCAGCTTTAAACTTCAGATCATATAAACGTCCCATTATATTTAAACGTTAAGGGGATTATTTTATTCCACATTGACAGAAATATGAGAATTAATAAATGATTTCAAAATGATTGGAAACTTAATCTATAGTTTATTATTAATATTATAATATTATTGTTACCATGGAAACATTGCACTCTCTTGGCAATGGTCTAAAAGATTAAAAAGATTTTAATAAAGTCAAGAGACTTCCTGGTTAAATAAAAGTAAAATAAATAACTAATTCTGATAAATATGATCCTCTAATCCGAACACTTTTATTCATTCACTATTCATTATCTTCCGTTTAATACCATGGTCGGGGAGGGGATGTTTTGGGTGCAGGGCAGATACAACCAGACACACACACATACAGACACTATATGGGGCAATTTAGAGCAATCATTCATTCATTCATTCATTCATTCATTCATTATCTCCCACTTTATCCTCTATTAGGGTCGCGGTGGGGTTCCCCATGCCCATCCAGGGGAGAACGTCTCGGGCACTGGGCAGATACACCCAGGACAGAGCGCCAATCCATCGCTGGGCACACACTCACTCACTCAAACACACTCTATATGGGGCAATTTGGGAGAACTCAATTAACTTGATCCATGTTTTTAGACTGTGGGAGGAAACCAGAGAACCCGGAGGAAACCCACGTGGACACGGGGAGAACATGGAAACTCCACCCAGATGGGGATTCGAACCGGGAATCCCTAGTGCTGAGAGGCAAACGTGCTAAACCACTAAGCCACCATGCCGCACCTTCCAATAACTACACTGTGTATAATAAGATGAGCTGCTTCATAACGATTCATGAATTAATACTAAACTCCAGCATTTTATTCAATAAATCTATTAATATATAATCTATCTTTATATAAACTAGATAATCTAATGCAGGCTTCTCTTCAGTTTATGGATGTGTTTTTTTGTGATGTGATCATATCACGTGAGTGTATTATCTTTGTAACAGTAAATTGGAGTAGTCATGCAAAACTTAAACTGGAAGGGGATCATTTACAGTGTCTTGAAACCTTTTTCATATGGATATATAAATGATACAGTGCCTCGATGACGTAGTCATGGGGGTCGCAGGTGCTGAAGGGTCTTCTGAAGAGCATAGAAAAGCCTTCCGGATTGTTCTGCACCTCTAACAGCTCATAATCCTGCTGACTGTCCAGAGCCACCCGTCCTTCATCATCACTCCAGGCATCCTACACACACACACACACACACACACACACACACACAAATGTTAATGCACCCATATAAATGGTGATCACATAGACCACCATTTATAATATCCAAATCCTTATATATATATATATATATATATATATATATATATTTTTTTTTATTTTTTTTTTTTTGGTATACTATATATATATATATATATATATATATATATATATATATATATATATATATATATATATATAGCGGCACGGTGGCTTAGTGGTTAGCACGTTCGCCTCTCAGCGCTAGGGATTCCTGGTTCGAATCCCCATCTGGGTGGAGTTTACATGTTCTCCCCGTGTCTGCGTGGGTTTCCTCCGGGTTCTCCGGTTTCCTCCCACAGTCCAAAAACATGGAACAAGTTAATTGAATTCTCAAAATTAGTTAATTGAATTCTCAAAATTGCCCGCTATAGAGTGTGTCTGTGTGAGTGAGTGTGTGCCCAGCGATGGATTGGCGCCCTGTCCTGGGTCTTTCTGCCCAGCGCCCGAGATGTTCTCCCCTGGATGGGCATGGGGAACCCCACCGCGACCCTAATAGAGGATAAGCGGGAGATAATGAATGAATGAATGAATGAATATATATATATATATAATCCACAATCAAATCTGGATGTTGCGCCTGGATGTGCTTCACGTTCGTGTGATTCGCGGTGTCTGTACACTTTCATTTGCGAGTGCATTATAGCAATTTAGAGACAAAATATTCCAGGCTTTGCAGATTGCTTGGGTAGAGTAATTCTTCTCAGTGGCGCTATTAAATTTCCCTCTTGGTTCCTCTTATTCCCAAAGCCAATGTAACGTTCACTGCAGAGGTGAGCAGCCGGGTTTTTTTTAAAGAAACAACACGTTTCATTTGCAGGATTCATCTTCCTTTTGATATTAAACTAGTCAAATTAAAAAGAAATACTACAAACAACACAGTAACATGGTCTAAACCACATTAAAAAACACATTTAAAAAATGTATCCACTCCACCACCACACCAGCACAACACTGACATGCCAGTGTCACTACAGTGCCGAGAATGATCCCCCACCTAAATAACACCTGACCTGTCCTGTGAAGGATCCTGTGAGGGATCCTGTGAGGGATCCTGTGAGGGATTGTCTACGCCACAGAAATACATTGGTAAACTAAAAACTTTCGTTTTTACTCACTCCGAAGTAGGACTTGTACCCATCGTTCCACAGCAGCACCAGGTCAGCGTTGTTGGGTTCTCCGTGGTCCGACATCCCCAGCAGGACGCCATAATGCATTTCTTTAACTCTGAGCTCCATGTACACCTCCTGCTTTGCGTAGCTGATGTTCCAGTAAAGCTCCAGCAATCCGGCTGGGTCCAGAGGAACGTGGTAGGGGAAGGGCGGTCTGGAGGTAGCCGGTGGAGAAGGTGCATGGTAAGGCGCTACCAGGAGAACCACCAGGGCAGCAAGCAGGATCACATACATCAGCGTGACGTCCTGCAGACGGAAGTCTTTGTCCAGCAGACGCATTTTTGTTTCAGTAAAAAGGACAATGTTCTCTGTATATATATTATATGATCTAGACTCTATATATAACTACTAATTATTAAACAAATGAAGTTAGAAAAATATAGTATTCAGGTTCCTGTCCGTGTAGAATATCCTGAAGGTCCTGCTTGGACCCCGCCCCGATTCAAGATCTCTTCTGAACCTCTGAAGTGTGTTTTCCAGTTTGGTTTTCTTCGCTGACCATTCTTTTGTGGTCACTGTGCTCCGGACCTCTCGTCCTCCACATCTCTGTCTCTTAAAAGCACTGCCCTCTGACAGGCTCTGCTTTATTCTGGCTAATTCGATTAGCTCTTGTTAACGAAAATCCAATTGTTTATATACCCTCCGGTCAAAGTTCTATCTATTCCTTTATTCTGCCTGTCTGCTTAAGAAGGCAGGGTGTGCCCCGCTGTCTTAAATACACCGTGAATTTCAGATAAAACACGATTTGGACGCTTTGATTAACATTAAAACTGAAATCATAGAAGTATAGAAGTCACGGTGTAGACAGGACCGGGATTTTCATGGACCCCCGGTGCAGGAGACAATGTAACGGACACATATTTACATTTTAATATTAAACCAACGCTCACACATACAAGTACAACTGGCCCTAAAAATAAAAGTAATGCAGTTGTGCTAAATGTATAGCATACAGGACAGTCACTGAGCACTAACACAACTGCATTACATTTATATTAAATTACAAAAGACCGGGTTTTAACTTTAATGTGGTAACTTCATTATATAAACATCATTGCTCTGGTATATTCATGAGGGGCGTTGCCAAATCTTTGTAAGTTAAATTTGTCACAACATCATAAGGATGGGAGATGAGAAGTATTAACAAACACAAATTCAGATTTGTATTTTGACGTTATATATTTGTTCTATCCTTCATAACTTAAATTAATTCATCAGGTTTTGCTATTGAGCGGCACGGTGGCTTAGTGGTTTAGCTTGTTCTCCTCTCAGCACTAGGGATTCCCGGTTCGAATCCCAATCTGGGTGGAGTTTCCATCTTCTCCCCGTGTCCGTGTGGGTTTCCTCCGGGTTCTCCGGTTTCCTCCCACAGTCCCGAAACATGGATCAAGGTCAATTGAGTTCTCCAAATTGCCCCATATAATGTGTGTGTGTGTGTGTGTGTGAGTGAGTGTGTGCTCAGCGATAGATTGGCGTCCTGTCCTGGGTGTATCTGCCCGGCGCCCGAAAATTTCTCCACTAGATGGGCATGGGGAACCCCCACCGTGACCCTAATAGAGGATAAAGTGGAAGATAATGGCTGGATGGATGAATGGAGGTTTTGCTCATTGTCTGTTGCACAGGGGTGTAGATGTGTATGTGTGGTAGAACACGTTGCCTCCTCTAGGTGAGATCTGAAGGATTTATATTAATGCGGTACTATTTCTGTAGACTCAGAGTCGCAATGGATGAGGCGTAATATGAAAAGGTCATGATGATATAAAAAAGATTCATGGATCACCGCGTGTACTGTACGTGGGCCGTGATTGTGACCTTACTCGATATGTAGCATCAATTATTTCTCACTCTACTGTAAGTTACTTCTCCTGTTGTCTTCCTACAGCTCGTGTACTTTCTGCCTAAAGTGCCTCACATTCCATTCCCCCCCCCCCCCAAAAAACACATAAGTCTCACTAAAAGCGTTTGCATGGATCTGATATTTACATGCCGTATAAACTGATTGATACTTTTTAGGGCTTAGAAACATTAGGGGCTTTAGCCCAGATCCCTTACCTAACCCCCCCCCCCCGTCCTCTTTAAAAATTACCCATTTCATGAGTGTATGCATCCATTTATCCGTTTATAACTGCTGTGACATTCATTTTGTTTCATCATTTATTAGTTATTCATTCATCCATCCATTATCTTCCGCTTTTATCCTCTATTAGGGTCGCGGGGGGGTTCCCCATGCCCAACCAGGGGAGAACGTTTTGAGCACTAGGCAGATACACCCAGGACAGGGCGCCAATCCATCGCTGGGCACACACTCACTCACTCTATATGGGACAATTTGGAGAACTCAATTGACTTGATTCATGTTTTTGGACTGTGGGAGGAAACCGGAGAACCCGGAGAAAACCCACGCAGACACGGGGAGGACATGGAAACTCCACCCGGATGGGGATTTGAACCAGGAATTCCTAGTGCTGAAAGGCGAACATGCTAAACCACTAAGCCACCATGCCGCCCTTCATTATTATTAATATTTTATTTTTTTAATGAATGAATTTTTTTCCCCTACAACAGCTGTTCGTTAACAAGTCTCTTATTTCGTGAGGCTCGTATAGAGCGCTCGATCCCAATCGATCACGCCAATCGAGGCCTTTCTTAAGCGTTAAAATGGAATTAAATGGAAATCGGGACGAAACCCCCGATTTGAAATTGATGACAGAACATCTTTTTTTGTCCCTAAAGGCGCGATGCTGCAGCTCTGGGGTCGTTTCAATCTGGAACCATGGACACCTTGTTTGTGAGGGAGAATGGGGGGGTGGGGGTGGGGGGGGGTGCTGAAAGGTTATCCGGGTCCCTGGGGCTACGAGATCCAGTGGGTAGAGCCAAAGTGATAGATGGAGAGAGGAGGCAGAGAGGAACATACGCTGGTAATAAAATGAATCCCTGAGGCAGGAACGAGCAGAGCGGTGTTTGCAGTAAAGTGGACGTGACTCTTGTTCCTCCATATTGTTGCCATAAAGCGTCACTGCTGGTCTGTTCTGGCTTAACGCTCATGTGACAAAAAACATGGATAATGGGATCTTAACGGGAATATTCAGTGCCGTGGCAGCGCCTCACGTTTACGTTGATAAAAACTGACCGTTGTAGACATTTACAGAGCTGAGATGGCAAAACATAAGAATAACAATTACACCACTTCACTTAAATAAAGAATTGGCCGTCCCGCTGGAGTCACCATTAGAAGAGAACTTACAAATCATGCAGGGAACCAGATGAATTATGGATGATAGTTTCGGGTGGGGCCGGTGGCTTAGTGGTTTAGCACGTTCGCCTCTCAGCGCTAGGGATTCCCGGTTCGAATCCCCATCTGGGTGGAGTTTCCATGTTCTCCCCGTGTCCGCGTGGGTTTCCTCCGGGTTCTCCGGTTTCCTCCTACAGTCCAAAAACATGAATCAAGTTAATTGAATTCTCGAAAAATTGCCCCCTATAGAGTGTGTCTGTGTGAGTGAGTGTGTGTCCAGTGATGGATTGGCGCCCTGTCCTGGGTGTATCTGCCCAGCGCCCGAGACGTTCTCCCCTGGATGGGCATGGGGAACCCCACCACGACCCTAATAGAGGATAAAGCGGGAGATAATGAATGAATAAATGAGTTTCGGGTGGAACCACCAGACGGCATTCATCACTAGAACGTATTTTTAAAATATTTAATGTAATAAAGGCGTCACGGTGGCCTAGTGGTTTAGCACGTTCGCCTCTCAGCGCTGGGGGTTCCCGGTTCGAATCCCCATCTGGGTGGAGTTTCCATGTTCTCCCCGTGCCCGCGTGGGTTTCCTCCGGGTTCTCCGGTTTCCTCCCACAGTCCAAAAACATGAATCAAGTTAATTGAATTCTCAAAAAATTGCCCCCTATAGAGTGTGTTTGTGTGAGTGAGTGTGTGTCCAGTGATGGATTGGCGCCCTGTCCTGGGTGTATCTGCCCAGCGCCCGAGACGTTCTCCCCTGGATGGGCATGGGGAACCCCACCGCGACCCTAATAGAGGATGAAGCGGGAGATAATGAATGAATGAATGAATAATGTAATACAAAAATTGATGTTTCTACAGGCGGCACGGTGGCTTAGTGGTTTAGCATGTTCTCCTCTCAGCGCTGGGGATTCCCGGTTTGAATCCCCATTTGGGTGGGGTTTCCATGTCCTCCCCGTGTCCGCGTGAGTTTCCTCCTACAGTCCAAAAAACATGGATCAAGATCAATTTAATTTTCCAAATTGCCCCATATAGAGTGTGTCTGTGTGAGTGAGTGTGTGTCCAGCGATAGAGTGGCATCCTGTCCTGGGTGTCCCCCCCCCCCCCCCCAGTAGAGGATAAAGCAGAAAAAGATGGATGGATGGATATTGATATTTGTATAATGTGAACCTTTAATACAAGTTCATAAAAACAAATCCTTATAAAACCCAGAGTGAAGGTGTGTTGTCAGTTGTGTGTATTGTGTGTGTGGGTGTGTGGGTGTGTGTGTGTGTGTACATGCACAACAAGTAAAATAAAACGAAAGCCAGTAAGACGAGCGAGACGAGTCATATGCCTCGAGGCTTACGCTGACATTTAGCCTGGGATAGGAAAAGAACACACACACACACACACACACACACACACACACACCTATAATTTCTAGTGTATCTACATGTCTATTTGGAGTTCAGCCCTTTTGGTATGCGCAATAAGTTGAATAATCACAGCTCACTGAGCCTCTGATGAATTCCGCTGAGGGTCTTGTTCGTTTCAGCCTGTTAATGACGACCTCTGAGGTTTTTAAAGGAACCTCATATTACAGCCTCCCACACCAGGCACGTTGGGCAACCAGACAACGGGTCTGTAAATGAAAGACACTCAGCGGGGCAGGATGAGCCACCAAGGTACGGGGGGGCGGGGGGGTGGATGGGAGGTAAAAGAGTGGTGGGAGAGGTAAATAGCTCCGCTTCCACTGGTCTTCCTCTCTTAATGAATCATTCAAAGCCTTGTCACTACTATATAGGCCAATTTCAGGCTCTTACTACATGTCGGCTGAATAATTGATGCGATCGGAAAGCTGCTTTGCACTTTTCTTTAAATTTTTTGCTCCCCCCCCCATCGACTGAGTCGAATAGTGCGATGACGCCACGGATTCAACTCAAACAGAAACGGAGGAGGAACGCAAGAGGAAACTAAAATAATACTCAGTGTTAACGCAGACGGACATGTGGTAACGGTTGCTACACTGCACAGAGCTGCCAGCGAGCATCATGTAAGCATCTAGGACCAACCCCCCCCCTCCTCCCTCCCCTTTATTGCTTTGTCATGGTGGAACAGAGAAATGCTATGGATGGATGGATGGATATATATATATATATAAAAGTGTTGGGACACACCTCGTAAACTCTAAATGGACGGCTTAGGCCCCAGGGTGGAGAACATGGACCCTCAGGATAATCTTTATAATTAGTTCATTATATCTGAACTCGGGGCGGCACGGTGGCTTAGTGGTTAGCACGTTCGCCTCTCAGCGCTAGGGATTCCCGGTTCGAATCCCCATCTGGGTGGAGTTTCCATGTTCTCCCCATGTCTGCGTGGGTTTCCTCCGGGTTCTCCGGTTTCCTCCCACAGTCCAAAAACATGGAACAAGTTAATTGAATTCTCCAAATTGCCCCCTATAGAGTGTGTCTGTGTGAGTGAGTGTGTGCCCAGCGATGGATTGGCACCCTGTCCTGGGTCTATCTGCCCAGCGCCCGAGACGTTCTCCCCTGGATGGGCATGGGGAACCCCACCACGACCCTAATAGAGGATAAGCGGGAGATAATGAATGAATGAATATCTGAACTCTTTGTTTCTCACTGCTTTGATCATGGTGTCATCCATCCGTATCTATCTTTAAATACGGCATGATTTCCCAAACACCATCTTCTAACGCTGAGGTATTTAAATAATGCAAAGAACCCTCGTCGCTTTATTTACTCTTTACATTTGGGACCAAACTGGCAGGACATCAGCATATAATGAAATTGCCACTCAGCTTGTTGCTTGTGTTTTTGTAAATTGCTTTGAATTAAAGCAATTTAAAATACGAATATGTGTAATATACCGCAATAAACCTCATGCTGTTTACATTTCATGGTGCACAATACATATAGATATATATATATATATATATATATATATATATATATATATATATATATATCACACGAAACCGAGGCCAGTATCAAAGCAAGGAAATAAAATTGGAACGGGGCAATTTGTTGTCCAGATGGAGCGGCCAGGCCTAAACATGCACACTGCCTCCATATGGCGGTGGTCCAAAGCGTAAAGATGCGCCACAAAGCTGTGTGCTTGCTCCTTGTTTCCTGGATGCAGTGATTATCATGCTGAGTGATGCTGGCTGTACAGATGGGCCTGTGCTTGCTTTGGCCTCGCTCCACGTTCTGCTGGTCAGACCTGGAGACTGGGCTTCATTATATTTCCTAGTTATCAGTTTTAGAGAGAAAGGCAATGTTTGGGGCAGCTGTTTAAACAGTGTGTGTGTGTGTGTGTGTGTGTGTGTGTGTGCATCAGTGATTCGGAGACCCAGAGAACCTAAGCAAAGAAAAGGCAGAGGGAGGACAAGAGGTCTGAAAGAGAGAACGAGGGAGGGAGGGGGAGAGAGAGAGAGAACTTATGTCCATGGCACCAGGGATGAATTATGTCTCCTGTGTGGACCGTAAAAGCCCACTGATTCCATCAAAGAGCCAGACAGGAAGCAACCATCACTGAGAAATGGGAAAATGACTTACAACCAGTTTGCTGCCTTTCCCAACCGCAGCCTTGAGTGTCCCTCAGAAAACACACATCGTCCAATTATCCAAAAAAAACATCACAAAAAACTCTGAGACAGGGTTCTGTCTGGGTTACATTAACGCCGAACAATCACACAATCACACAATCACAATTACAGTTCAAATATACAAATCCACATTTAATTATAATGATAATGATAATAATGTTATAGCATTGGCTCTATTACAGTTCTCATTATTATATCATTATTTTCTATCTTGCCCTATTCCAGGTATCCTCCATCACCCTTAACCACCTGCATGACCCCCCCCCACCCCCCACATCCATAAATCTCAACCTTGGCTCCACCCTCAGCATCCTTCTGCCAATATAAGCCTCACCCCCTCCCCCCTATTGTGTTACATGATGTGTGATGTGGGTGGCACAGTGCATTAGTGGTTTAGCATGTTCTCCTCTCAGCGCTGGGGATTCCCGGTTCGAATCCCAATCTGGGTGGAGTTTTCATGTCCTCCCCGTGTCCGTGTGGGTTTCCTCCGGGTTCTCCGGTTTCCCCCCACAGTCCAAAAACATGGATTCAAGGTGAATTGAATTCTCCAAATTGGCCCACATGGTGTGTGTCTGTGTGAGTGAGTGTGTGAGTGTGTCCCAAACGCCCCCCCCCCCCAGGAGACCTTAGTAGAGGATTAAGTGGAAGATGATGGATGGATGGATGTGTGATGCGATGTAATAACATAGTTCGACGCGAACACACACACACACACACACACACACACACACACACACACCAACAATCTAAATATTAAATTAGTATCAGTGTGTAGTGTAAATATCACCACTGATGTAATCAGCCTTCACATCCAGTTGGACTCATGAGTGATGAAAAATGACATGTTGCTTTGTAGGAACGTTATTGTGATCTGTGGTTTTCTGTGCGTGTGGAAAGCTGATATTATATAAACTGACACTCGTGTGATTCAGCTGCATCGTATGGCAGGTAATAACATCAGAGCAGCTGGTGGTAGCAGCAAAGAAACATCACACACACAGTCGCCTTCCAACATTCACTCCATTTTTCATCATGAGGAGCAGTGCAGCTCTCTGTCTCTATGAATTCCTCTGTATGCTTTTTGCCCTTTGGGTTTGTTCCCATTAGGAGGCGCCACTAATATGTACAATCCCTAATTACCAGACTATACCAGCATTATATATGTAATAGGCACGGTGGCTTAGTCGTTTAGCACGTTCTCCTCTCAGCACTAGGGATTCCCGGTTCGAATCCCCATCTGGGTGGAGTTTCCATGTTCTCCCCGTGTCCGCGTGGGTTTCCTCCGGGTTCTCCGGTTTCCTCCCACAGTCCGATCAAGTCAATTGAGTTCTCCAAATTTCCCCATGTAGAGTGTGTTTGTGTGCGTGTCTGTGTGTGTGTGAGTGTGTCCAGTGATAGATTGGCGTCCTGTCCTGGGTGTATCTGCCCAGCGCCCGAAATGTTCTCCCCTGGATGGGCATGGGGAACACCCCCCCCCCCCCGCGACCCTAATATAGGATAAAGCGGAAGATAATGAATGAATGAATATATATGTCAGAATTATATGGAATACTGTACAAAATAAAACACATGTAGACAGTATAACTTATGGTGTGATGCTATAATTAAACATAATAATTAAACTCCTCTAATCAGCCGAGTTTAGGATGAATTGTTGTGTGTTTTTAGAATGCAGACTCGTGTGTTTGGTCTTTAGGACAATATATGTCGTATATTAAAATGTTGTTGAATCACTCCCTCGAGTGTGCTCTACGAACCACATTTTCGATTTTGGCATACTGCGTTGCCATGACAACCGCGTTCTGCAGCATCACCGTTTCCAGGGAAATCGTAAAGCCCGTGAGCACGTGGGCATGGTGTAGTTTTAAATACGCAGGGTTTAAAAAAAATAAAAAATAAAAAATTTAAAGAAATCAGTCAGGAGCAAAACGTTTAAAGCCTGCATGGTGGTTGGAGGAGGAGGAGGAGGAGGAGGAGGAGAAGGAGGAAAAAGGAAGAAGGCTCTTCAGTCTCGTTTGACCTCCTCGGACTTACGGACGTGTTGTGAGTGGGGTTGCCAGATTGCAACAAATGCATTCCACGAATAAAGTAATTCCTTCGGGATTTCGGGAAACAGCTAGTGTGTCAATAAACATGTTTAATATTATGTGTTTACACACACATATAAATACTGTATAAAATACACACACACACACACACACACACGTACACATCATTTAATCAATGCTACTTAAAATAATAACTTGCTGGTTGTATTTATTTTCTACTCTAATAGTCGGGACCACTATAGACCAAAAATTATTAAGATTAAGATTATTATTAAGAATATTCCACCAGGCTATTGGTTTAGCATGTTCTCCTCTCAGCACTAGGGATTTCCGGTTCGAATCCGCATCTGGGTACATTCCATGTACTCCCCGTGTCCACGTGGGTTTCCTCCGAGTTCTCCCACAGTCCAAAAACATGGATCAATTCAATTGAGTTCTCCCAATTGCCCCATGTAGAGTGTGTTTGTGTGCGTGTCTGTGTGTGTGTGAGTGTGTCCAGTGGTAGATTGGCGTCCTGTCCTGGGTGTATGTGCCCAGCGCCCGAAATGTGCTGGATGGGCATAGGGAACCCCCCCACGACCCTAATATAGGACAAAGTGGAAGATAATATATGAATGAATGACTGAATGTATATTCCACCATTTAAATAGTTCCTGCTGGGTGAAGGTTCTGATCATTAGAGACGAGAGTCTGTAATTGTAGAAGTGCATCGAATTGTAGCGTGTATATTGAGATGCTCCATAGGGCGACACAGTGGCTTAGTGGTTTGCATGTTCTCCTCTCAGCGCTAGGGATTCCTGGTTCGAATCTCAATCCGGATGTAGTTTCCACGTTTTACCCGTGTCTCCGTGGGTTTCCTCCGGGTTCTCCAAATTGCCCCATAAGGAGAGTGTGTGTGAAGAAGTGTGTGCCCAGATACTCATGGATGTCCTGGATGTATCTGCTCAGCGCCTGAAACATTCTCCCCTGGATGGGCATGGACGAACCCCCCCCCCCCCCATGAACCTAGTAGAGGATAAAGCGGAAGATAACGGATGGATGGGATGCTCAATGTGTTCCAGCATGTCATCAAGAAGTAAAAGTTGTTTTTTTTTTATTTTACAGTTTAATCTTAGGCGGCACGGTGGCTTAGTGGTTTAGCACGTTCGCCTCTCAGCGCTAGGGATTCCCGGTTCGAACCCCAACTGGTCTCTCCCCGTGTCTGCGTGGGTTTCCTCCGGGTTCTCTGGTTTCCTCCCACAGTCCAAAAACATGGATCAAGTCAATTGAATTCTCGAAATTGCCCCCTATAGAGTGTGTCTGTGTGAGTGAGTGCGTGCCCAGCGATGGATTGGCGCCCTGTCCTGGGTGTATCTGCCCAGCGCCCGAGACGTTCTCCCCTGGATGGGCATGGGGAACCCCACCGCGACCCTAATAGAGGATAAGCGGGAGATAATGAATTAATGAATGAATGAGTTTATTCTTATTTATGTAGCCACAACAACAACAACAACAACAACATTTAGAAGGTTCTCCAGCAGCTCAGCCAATCAACATACTTCACCATGGCTTTATGCCAAACTATAAAAATTTCAGATACAAGATACAAACAAATCACTGGGGCTTATCCCTGTCCTCAAACTATTCCGCATGACACACGCTGCACATCCACTCTCTCTCCACTCCAGCAGAGTGTTATCCCGACGTGCATTTGTCCAAATGAAAGCCCGCTCTCATGGAGGAGGTCTTTAAAGCTGGACCGCTATAAGATGCGCCAATCTGGCAACCCCTGCTGGTGATGTGTTTTTTTTTTTTAAACGTGCTTCTGTTCTGTGGAGAATCGGATGCACGTCGATTGCCCCGCTCCTTGAAAGTTTAAAAAAGGCTTCCTCTGCACCATTTTGCAACATGGGATCGTCGGGAGGGGATGGATTTTAAAGAGAAGTTCGCATCCCGCGCGTCAGGTCGATGAGGTGCAGCATCCCTTTCCTCGGATGCTGAAGGCATTTCTGCACAGCCGCCCGATCTGCCCGATCTGCCCCACTGCCCCTGAAGGTTCTCCTGAAGGTTCTCCTGACGGTTCTCCTGACGGTTCTCCCGGGTGAAGCCGACCGTCTGCCTGTCTGAGCCGAGCAGCCCGCTTTCCTCCATGCTTCGGGCGACGGGCTGCTGACCTGATCCCATTCTCCTGCTGCTGTGGGTAAGTTCGCTTTATTGCTCCCAATAACAACTTGGCAACCTGTTCGCAGATTAAAACCCCGGCTTTATTTCGGGGTAACTGCGCACAGGGGCAACACGGAGGCAACAGAGTTAATGGATCAAGCCTGGGATGGAGAAGCAGGGTAAATAGGATTGTGCCGTGTGATGTCTGAGCTGCATTTGAATACGCGACGCTCTGAATGTGGATGTGATGGGAATGGAGGCATGTTTTTAACATCAGCATCCTTCTCTTCGGTTATTAAACGGAATTGGGACTCAGACGTTGTTTCGTCATAAAGGTGAGCAAGCAGGACGGGGAGCTGTCCACGGTGCTGAAGCGATGCTGCACAGTCATGCTGCTTAAAGGGGAATAAGTGAGAGACACTTAACTACATCCCTCAAACCGCAACTAGTTATCCACATAACCCTAGTCCTCCACATTCAGTGTGACGTCCCATCAAATAAGAGGAGCAGGACAGAATAAAATAAAAACCACAAAGACAAGATGGTAGCTCAGAGCAGCCCGGACTCTTAAAAAAGCCGGAGACATCAGTCTGCAGAATAAGTTCTTCAAGAGGTTTGGAACTAGATACAGTGTGCCGAGAGTTTTTGAACTGCATAATAGAATCTAAGACAGTAAATAGTGATGCGAAGGCAAATGGTGTTGCAGTAAATACTTCATTTTTATTTTATTTATTTATTAATATAGGGTTATAGTACGCGTTTTAAAAAATATTATTTCATTATAAACCTTTTAGAACACAGGATTCTTATATATAGTATAGTATATATATTATATATATATACTATACTATATATAGTATAATAATAATAATAATAGTAATAATAATAATAATAATAATAATAATAATAATAATAAAAGTCTTAGAATAATTAATACCTTTTAATGTTTAAGATATATATATATATATATATATATATATATATATATATATATATATATTTTATATAGATTTATCTATATAAATGATCTCTATATTATATATATATATATATATATATATATATATATATATATATATGTTTTTTTTTTTAAACGTTTTTTTTTTATAATTAGTTTATAATGTTTAGTATGAACTTATATATATATATATATATATATATATATATAAGTATAAGTATATCATTATATATAAGTTCATACTAAACATTATAAACTAATTATAACTAATATAAACATTAGTTTATATTATAAAGTGTTTTTTTTATAGGAAGTCCATCATGAGTAATTAACGATGTGTAGTTGATTGGGGTTCCATACACGTACATTCTCATATCAAAACGTAAGCAATTCTAGATAAATTTAGTTTTAGGTAAAAAACTGATCGTACTTTAAGCAGGGGTGTCCAAACTATTGCATAATATTGTAGATTTATTTTAACTGCCCTTGCAACCCCCACCCCCGAAACACAAGGAGCTAGTTTAGGTGAGTTAGTCAGTTAGACTATTCCTCTGTTCGGTAGCTCACTTATCAAATGTCCCACTGGGGTTCCATACACGTACATTCTCTTTCAAAATGTATGAATGTATGTTTATAGCATGTTCTTCAAAAGAAGCAAACCTATTGTGCTGCATGCTTGGTATTTATTTATTTTAAGTAATGGAAGATTTAATGGCTTATTATTTTTTTAAAATATGTTTAGTTTATGTTTAAAACTGTTTATGAAGCATTTGATGAAAACTAATCAGATGTTTTCTACATTCCCAAACCTTATTAACAAATCGTACTTTAAGCAGGTTGCGTAATAGTGTGGATTTATTTTAACTGCCCTTGCAACCCCCACCCCCGAAAACACAAGGAGCTAGTTTAGGTGAGTTAGTCAGTTAGACTGTTCCTCCGTTCAGTAGCTTTACTTATAAAATGTCCCACTGGAATTACAAATATCAGAATAATAGCGATACCATCTCACTGCTTTACAACCAGCTGCATGTCAGCTGAATGCCTTCACACACATCTCCACTTACACTTCACCTTTAGCTGTGTGATGAGCTCGAGCTGGTTTAACGAATGCTTATAAGACCAGACTGTATTTGATTATCACCTCTAATATTAGATTAAATCTCAGAACCATATTTTTCACAGAAGCATGTGAATATAAACTAATCAGTACATTAACGAAATAAAAAAGAGAGGACAATTGAGGAAAACTTTTCATTGGAAGTCATATTCAGGCTTTGATAGTCATTCATTCATTCATTAGCTTCCGCTTAATCCTCTACTAGGGTTGTGGGGGGAGGGGGGATGTTACCCATGCTCATTTAGGAGAGAACGTTTCTGGTGCAGGGCAGATACACCCAGGAAAGGGTGCAACTCTATCGCTGGGCACACACACACACACACACACACTCACTCACTCACCATAAAGGGGCAATTTAGAGCAGTCAATTTACCTTGAATCCATGTTTTTGGACTGTGGAAGGAAACCAAAAAACTCAAACGAAAGCCACACAGATATGAAGAGACCATGGAAACTCCACCCAGATCTGGATTCAAATCTGGATCCCCAGAAAACGTGCCGACCACTACACCACCACTACACCCCAACTACACCCAAACTACACCCCAACTACACCACCACTACACCCAAACTACACCCCAACTACACCCCAACTACACCCCAACTACACCACCACTACACCACCACTACACCCCAACTACATCCGAACTACACCACAACTACACCACCATTACACCCCAACTACACCCCAACTACACCCCAACTACACCCCAACTACACCACCACTACACCCCAACTACATCCGAACTACACCACAACTACACCACCACTACACCCCAACTACACCCCAACTACACCACCACTACACCCCAACTACACCCCAACTACATCCGAACTACACCACCACTACACCCAAACTACACCCCAACTACACCACCACTTTACCACCACTACGCCCCTTTGATAGTGATATTGTACTTACAGTATACTATAATACTATTAATAAAAATAACTATACCAATAAAATACCATTGCAGAACCTAGTCTTTATGTATATATATATTTATCATTATTTTCCTTCTTCTGTTCTTATGGTCAGGACCCCCAGAGTACCCAAAGTAGCTTTTTAGGTAATGGTGTTAGTGAGTGTTGCACTGCTGAACTGAAAACAATCCAGCAACAATAACGTCCTGCCCCCAGAAGAATGAAAGCAGTGGTTCCCGAGCTTAAAGTGGTGGAAAATTTACTGCTGCGTCTGTGGTCACATGATCCAAAGAAGTTTACAATAAACCAGAGACTGGAATTCTCTACATTTACTTGTCTTTGGCCTGAGACAATTAAAAACAAAACCCAAAAAGGGATCATGTTTGAATCATAATTAAGCAGATCTCTTTGGCACAATCCAAAAATCAAGGCCTTTCAATCAGGGGGGGGGGGGGGGGGGGGGGGGGGGGGGGGGGGGGGGGGGGGGGGGGGGGGGGGGGGGGGGGGGGGGGGGGGGGGGGGGGGGGGGGGGGGGGGGGGGGTATATATATATATATATATATATATATATATATATATATATATATATATATATATATATATATATATATATATATATATATATATATATATATATATCCATCCATCCATCCATCCATCCATTATGTGTTGGTTGTAAGTTGTATACTTACAACTTTGTCCATTTTATCATCTTAAATCAATACTTAATAGCAACAATTTTATTTCTAGGTCGCTATATCATAGATCATTCCTCTAAACCTCCCCTTAATGCTTTTATCCAAGAACAGAATGTATAATTCAGTGTTGCTGGTTTTGCTGCAGTATTCCCTCAGTATTGTGTTGTTTTAATGGAAATCCATGAAAACCGAATGTTTTTTGAATGAGTATGAGCTGATTCACTTTGACATTATGGAAAACAAACTTAGTTTTAACTTCAAAGTAACGTCGGGGAATACAGTCATCTGAATACAGTCCACCAACAATCAGGTGGATGCACGGCCGCCACTGATCCACTCAAAGCAGCCCAACACCAACCAACCAACAGTACCACCACCTCACAGGCAGGTGGCGGGGCGGCTCGCTACAAGGCAAACTAGGCATGACATGGGACTGATTGAAGGGATATTTAGACTGGCAGGTTTTAAGGCTGGTGGCTAATTGGTGTGGCTACCTACATACCACCTACATTAGAAAATACTAGTTTAATTAAGGGCGGCATGGTGGCTTAGTGGTCAGCACGTTCGCCTCTCAGCACTAGGGATTCCCGGTTCGAATCCCCATCTGGGTGGAGTTTCCATGTTCTCCCCGTGTCTGCGTGGGTTTCCTCCGGGTTCTCCGGTTTCCTCCCACAGTCCAAAAACATGGATCAAGTCAATTGAATTCTCAAAATTGCCCCATATAGAGTGTGTGTGTGTGTGAGTGAGTGTGTGCCCAGCGATGGATTGGCACCCTATCCTGGGTCTGTCTGCCCAGTGCCTGAGATGTTCTCACCTGGATGGGCATGGGGAACCCCACCGCCACCCTAATAGGGGATAAAGCGGGAGATAATGAATGAATGAATGAATAGTTTAATTAGTCTAGTTTAACGGTCTCGTATCATAAACTCATTTTAAATCCATTTTTTGTCATAGCCAGCTTGGTGTTTCGGTGCTGCGGTCCGTTTGCGTGAGCTTTTTTTTTTCTTTTCTTTCTTTCTGTCATCTTTTAATAATGTTTGTAGTATTTTTTAGTGCTCAGTCTGAATATAACTGACAGAACCCATTAGGCTTAACACCCAGAACCTGAATAGGGACCACGAGGCCTCCGTGAGGATGTGAAGAGAAAAGCTCATCATCACCGGAGGCCCTTCAATCAGGTCACGATTGTCTCCCAACTTTTTAACCGGCCAAGTGCAAAAGCAACAAGACGTGGAACCACATGACATTTCCTCGCCTCGCCTCGCCTGCATTTCAGCCTCAGATTTAACATCCACCCCCCCACTGCCCGAGAAGCCGTTACCATGCCTCTTTCTTCAAGGGCACATTCCCATCAGCATCCACCAGAATGCCTGAACTGTGGAAGCTACTTGTCCACTGTCTCTCACGAGGCCATGCTGGCCGCCACATCAGCTTTCATTAGTTTTCAGCTTCCATGCCATGTGGCTTGCAGCTATTGTCGAAACGGCATTTGCCTGTGGCCCGCCTCCACGTCTGCGTTTTGCTAAATTGCAAAATGAAATCAGTACCGGTGAAGGTGATCCCTAAACAATCACGAACAGCAGTCACAGCATGGCACCCCACCGGGGCGAGTGGGACGCAAGCCCAGCAGGGTGCAGCACTTCATTAGCAAGGGGTCAAGATGCAGCTGTACAGCAGCTTATAGAGACGTGAAATACATGGTTTATTCATTCATTCATTCATTCATTCATTTATTATCTCCTGCTTATCCTCTATTAGGGTGGCGGTGGGGTTCCCCATGCCCATCCAGGGGAGAATGTCTCGGGCGCTGGGCAGATAGACCCAGGACAGGGCGCCAATCCATCGCTGGGCACACACTCACTCACACATACACACGGGGCAATTTTGAGAATTCAATTAACTTGATCCATGTTTTTGGACTGTGGGAGGAAACCGGAGAACCCGGAGGAAACCCACGCAGACACGGGGAGAACATGGAAACTCCACCCAGATGGGGATTCGAACCGGGTATCCCTAGCGCTGAGAGGCGAACGTGCTAACCACTAAGCCACCGTGCCGCCTACATGGTTTATATTGTACAAATCAATTATTATACATTAGGTCAGGAAGGTCAGGTCAAGTCTTAGTAATATATCTGTACGGGTCAACTAAACGACTAAACGACTAAACGACTAAACGACTAAACGACTAAACGACTTGCCAGATTTTTTACAATTTATTTATCTATATTTTTGTGGGGCGGCACGGTGGCTTAGTGGTTAGCACGTTCGCCTCTCAGCACTAGGGATTCCCGGTTCGAATCCCCATCTGGGTGGAGTTTCCATGTTCTCCCCGTGTCTGCGTGGGTTTCCTCCGGGTTCTCCGGTTTCCTCCCACAGTCCAAAAACATGGATCAAGTTAATTGAATTCTCAAAATTGCCCCGTTTAGAGTGTGTCTGTGTGGGTGGGTGTGTGCCCAGCGATGGATTGGCGCCCTGTCCTGGGTCTATCTGCCCAGCGCCCGGGACGTTCTCCCCTGGATGGGCATGGGAAACCCCACCGCGACCCTAATAGACGATAAGCGGGAGATAATGAATGAAGGAATAAATATATTTTTGTGATGGTGGAACAAAAGTGCTATAATTAATCAGGCTCAAATTGTGAAAGAGGTGTTCGGGGAATATAAGGAATCAAATTTCAACATGATGTTCTTGCACGACAGCTTCATTATTATACACAGCTCTTGATTAGGCTCTTTACAATCGGCAACTTCCTCCCCACACACACGCGCACACACACACACACACGCGCACACACACACACACTCTAGGAATACCAACTAGGAAAAGCAAGACAGCCTTTAACAAGCTATAAAATATTAATACTAAATAAAAGAAAATACTAATCAATAAACCACATGGATTATGATTCTGTACTGAGTTTCTTAAATATGTACAAGAACACCAAGAAAAAATATGCTATTAAAATTCCAGTTTATAGTTTGTAATATCATCTTTAGTTTTATCGTGGAGATTAAACCAATAAGATTAAATCCTGAAGGGGAGGGAATTCTCTAAATTGCCCCATCTAAGTTTCCCCTATACAGTTAAGCCCAATGATAAATTGGCGCCCTGTCATTGGAGCATGTCCATCCAATCCAGGAAAAACTTTCTAAGTGCTGGGCAGTTACCCCATGACAGGGCGCCAATCTATCGTTGGGCTTACACTCAATAACTGTATAGGGGCAACGTAGATGGGGCAATTTAGACTAGCCAATTCACCTTGAATCCAGGTTTTTTGGACCGTGGGAGGAAACGGAAGAACCCAAAGGTGTTTTTAAATGTAAACCAAATCATACGTAGTATTTTGTAAATCACTGTAAATATAGATGTCTGCATTTATTCTTTCTATAATAATAGTTTAATATTTAATCATTTTAATGTAATGATTACATTTTAATTGTAGTTTAATTTAACAGAACCGAGCCCAAGCCGGTGTTGTGACGCAGTAAATCACAGCTCTGTTCTAAATAAAAGCACAGAAATAAAAGCCATGTAAATCAGAGCAGGTTAGTCCCTCCATCGCGGCTTCTGCCGACGTCTGACAGAAATGCGCCGCAGTGTCGGAGCGAAGGTACGAGGGAAGCATCTATTTCAATTATTCAGCTGCTTTATGAAGCACTTTGTTTTATGTATAATGTAGAAACGTTTATTTGATTATTTGTAGGCTCTGTAAAGTGCACTTAAAACTCTGGGGGCCTGAGCGAACACGGCTGAGATTAATTTCCATTCCAGCGGCGTTCACGTTAACGAGCCGCGCTGACCAGACGCAAGAATCGGTGCACCCCACTCAGCTAAAGAGGAAATACCGCCCTCACAGGTCGGATGGGCGTGACCTCGACCTCACCTTGAATGCCTTTGTGGTACCATGGCAACAAGACGCAGGTGTCCAGTGCGAGGCGTCTGCATCGCTGCACTTCACATTTCTCTGGGATGTAATCTGGGGATCGGGCGGCGCAGCTGCGGGGGGGGGGGGGTGGAAGGATCTGTCAGAGTTGCTTACAGGCCTACGGGCTGGAAATGTTTACCGGTATGAACATATTCAGGGTAAAAATGATATAAAGGATTTGAAGCACAATCGAATCCATTTTAAAGTGATTTCAGCTTAAAATGAATCCGATAAACCTTGGATCGTTGTCCTCCATCTCACCTTTAAATGCACGGCTTGTTGATGGAGGTGCTGACCAAAGGGCAGGTGAGGGAGCTGGACGTGGCGGAGATTGGGACGATGAGGATGGACCAGATCAGGAATGAATTTATTAATGGGGTGCGTATACAGGAGACTAAGGGAGGAGAGTGAGATGGAGGTTTTTAGGACGAGTACAGAGCAGTGGCGGCTGGTCCATAGGGGGCGCTGTGGTGCCGCCCCCCCTTCAAATTGTTCAGATATTATTCATTCATCATCTCCCGCTTATCCTCTATTAGGGTCGCGGTGGGGTTCCCCATGCCCATCCAGGGGAGAACGTCTCTTACGCTGGGCAGATAGAAATCAGGACAGGGCGCCAATCCATCGCTGAGCACACACTCACTCACACAGACACACTCTATAGGGGGCAATTTGGAGAATTCAATTAACTTGATCCATGTTTTTGGACTGTGGGAGGAAACCGGAGAACCCGGAGGAAACCCACGCAGACACGGGGAGAACATGGAAACTCCACCCCGATGGTGATTCGAACCAGGAACCCCTAGTGCTGAGAGGAGAACATGCTAAACCACTAAGCCACCGTGCCGCCTGTTCAGATATTAAACTAAATTAATTATCAACTGCAAAATAGTTAAAAGAAATGTATTTATTTGTACAGTGTATCTAACAGACATGTTAGAATTTATTAAAAGAAGAAATAAATACGGGCGGCACAGTGGCTTAGTGCTTTAGCATGTTCTCCTCTCAGCACTAGGGATTCCCGGTTCGAATCCCCGTCTGGGTGGAGTTTCCATGTTCTCCCCGTGTCCGTGTGGGTTTTCTCCGGGTTCTCCGGTTTCCTCCCACAGTCCAAAAACATGGATCAAGGTCAATGGAAGTCTCCAAATTGCCCCATATAGAGTGTGTATGTGTGAGTGAGTGTGCCCCTACAGGGAACAGCACATAAAGAGAAAGAGAAGAATGAGCTGCATTAAGAGTCCGGCTTCTTGATGTTTCAGTCATAAACACAGCGCACTTACAGCTCCTCCAAATGACCCACGGGGCGTAACAGAACCCGGAGCCGCACCTCGTATTCCGAACCTCGTCGACTTTGTGAATGAAACCTTAGAGCGGCGGTCATACAGATCGCCGTCCCTCTGCGAGCCTGACGAGTGCTGATGAAGAGATGGCCGCCCCTCTTTCATATCTGAACGAACGCGATGGCGGCGGCCGCAGGGGGAGCTGAACCTGAATCAGCACTCTGCCTTCGAGGGCGTTTGATGGAGAGGAACACATCGCAGACGCTCTTCGTGGAGACATCTGTGTCATCCTCGCTTTCTCCCCGCAGAGGGACCGTGATCATCATGTCAAGATGCTTTTGGAATCTGGGCTCGGATCGGCTCCGCTTCGCGGGCCTCCCACTTCCCCCCCGGCTGCGAATGGCTCTCAATAAGTGATGACACACAGCCGAGAACCGAAGTGCCAGAAGGTCGAGGGAACATTTTTCTTTTGCGTGAAATACTCGTAAACGTGTAAAATTATTATTATCATCGTCCAGATTTAAGAGGCACCGCATCACGACGAGCTTACGGCTGACCGACTCAACACAGCGGTCAGGAAGAATTGGCTGCGCCGCCAATTCGGGATCATCCAATACGGGTTTGGTGTAAAAACGCCGTTAGGTTATCATGTGATCATCACGGGAACTACACCTCCATCCATCCATCCATTATCTTCCACTTTATCCTCTATAAGGGTCACGGGGGGGGGGGGGGGGTTCCCC
>JAFMOD010000532.1:820388-889381 GCA_019802435.1 Corydoras maculifer
GGGGGGGTTCCCCATGTCCATCCAGGGGAGAACGTTTTGAGCGCTGGGCAGATACACCCAGGACAGGACGCCAATCTATCGCTGGACACACACTCACTCACACAGACACACACTATATGGGGCAATTTGGAGAACTCAATTGACTTGATCCATGTTTTTTGGACTGTGGGAGGAAACCGGAGAACCCGGAGGAAACCCACGCGGACACGGGGAGAGCATGGAAACTCCACGCAGATGGGTATTCGAACCGGGAATCCCTAGTGCTGAGAGGAGAACATACTAAACTACTAAGCCACTGTGCCGCCCGGAACTCCACCTCCTTACCTCAAAACATGAACAAATCTGAACAAAGCCTTTATTTTAGTTAAAGACCTTATAAATAGTGCGGTGGCTTAGTGGTTGGCATGTTCTCCTCTCAGTGCTGAGGGTTTTCCGGATCGAATCCCAATCTGGGTGGTGTTTCCATGTTCTCCCCATGTCCACGTGGGTTTCCTCCGGGTTCTCCGGATCGACATGGATCAAGTCTATTGAATTCTCCAAATTGCCCCATATAGAGTGTGTCTGTGTGAGTGAGTGTGTGTCCAGTGATAGATTGCCGCCCTGTTCTGGGTCTATCTGCCCAGCGCCCAAAACGTTCTCCCCTGGATGGACATGGGGAACCCCCCCACCACCACACCATCGCAACCCTAGTGGAGGATAAAGCGGAAGATAATGGATGGAGATGTTGTTCCTTTGCTCCTGCTTTTAAATTTTTATTATTGTTTTTATTCTTAGAGTTTCGTAAGTGCCTTCAGTTTCTTGAAAGACGCGTGTAAATAAAATTCTATTATTATTATTATTATTATTATTATTATTATTAGAAAACTGTGCGGGGTTCACAGTGCGCGTTCCGATTCCCTCCCCCACACGGAATAAATACATTACACTCTGAGAGTACTCACTCCTGCTTCTACTTTTAGCCTCGCGATCAATCACGCTGCTTTTATGTTTTTATCCAAAAGCCAATATGCTGGAGTCAAAATGTAATTACTTTATTTAAAAAAGAAATTAAAAAAAACAATAAAATGGGGGGGGGATTTAAAGGGAGTCATTTGCGTCTCGGAGGGAGGCAGAGCTGCATTAAATACGGATTTTTATGTGCAGGTTATGAGTTATTGCACGCATCTCGTTAAAACTTCCCATTACAGTTTGTTAACTGTAAAATATATAAAAAAAAGTGATTAAACTACCAAATAATGTTTACAGACACGGCTGGTGACAAACATGAAGAAGTGCTTAAAGAGAGCTAACAATTCCCCAGAAAAACCAAGAACGAGAGCTCATTAACGCCCCTCCAGTTTCATAACGAGAACGAACGTAAAGATGAAGAAGACTTCAGCATTTTTTTTAATCAAGCTGCGGGGTGTGCGGCAGACGCTCGCTGAGGAGTGCGAAAGTAAAGGCCCTTGGGCTGTTTGGGGGTTGTAAAGAGTATATAAACCTCCACAGGGTCCTAAAGAGTAAGTATGAGAAATGCCATGGTAATCGAAGCAACAGTATGAATTTGAACACACACACACACACACACACACACACACACACACACTTCTATACTACATACAGACACCCACTGCAAAAAATAATCCATCATCTCCCGCTTTATCCTTTATTAGGGTCGCAGGGGGGGTTCCCCATGCCCATTCAGGGGAGAACGTCTCGGGTGCTGGGCAGATAAACCCAGGACAGGGGGGCAATCCATCCATAGACTCTGTATGGGGCAATTATAATTGAATAATTGGGACAATGTTTGTGGACTGTTTTATCCTATATGGACTCTGTGTGTGTGTGTGTGTGTGTGTGTGTGTGTGTGCGCCTTTGTTTTAATCTAGAGCAAACTATTCCGCCTCCGGCGTGACTCCATCTCTACAATATCTTCCATTTGCAATAAATTTAAGGTGAAAATGATTTCCTGTCTGTATTCTATATACAGTACATTATATACTATATATTATATACCTGGACGGCATGGTGGCTTAATGGTTTAGCATGTTCTCTTCTCAGCGCTGGGTTTGTATCCCAATCTGGGTGGAGTTTCCATGTTCTCCCCGTGTCAGCGTGGGTTTCCTCCGGGTTCTCCGGTTTCCTCCCAATCAAGGTCAATTGTATTTTTCAAATTGCCCCATATAGAGTGTGTCTGTGTGAGTGAGTGTGTGTCCAGTGATGGATTGGCACCCTGTCCTGGGTGTATCTGCCCCCCCTACCCCCACCCCCCCGCGTCCCTAGTAGAGGATAAAGCGGAAGATGATGGATGGATGGATATTATATATGTTATCTATACAGTAAGGCTTCCAGTCCTCCAGTGTCCTACAACGCTGTTCCTGTCTAAGTCCCTTCACCCTTCCGCCCCGTGTTTCCGCTCCAGCCGGCGGCGGCCGACCCCGATTTCCTAAGTCGTCATTTTGCAACCTCAGCAGACATCACGAAGGCGAAACTCATACCCGTCAGAGAGACACGTTCCGCCTGTACGCTATCCTGACTGACAACACGGGCGATTCATGTCCATGTGTTGGACAGGCCTCGCTTAGTTCTGATAATTGCCCCGGCGTGACGGCGTGACGTTAAAACGTCCACAGGCTGGTGCCCGATTCCCTTCACGTCCCACTCCAGCGTGTGCCTCCGACGAAGGGACAGGACATACTGAAGTGGAAACGATGGGAGTCTCTTCCACTCATCGCTGACGAGTTAGGACTAGTGACAAGCTTCTTTGCTCGCAGAGTCGCAATGGACACTGAGTCTCCCAGCTGTATTCCTTTTAACTGTCAGAGCGGATCATCGCACCCGCGCTCCGGCTAAAGAGGGGAACGGCCTTGTTTGTGTTGTCTGTCGTGTTTTACCAGAATGTATTCTTCGGCAGGGCATCATCGGGGACATGTACATCCTTGTACGCCCCTCTGTGTGTGTGTGTGTGTGTGTAGTGAGTCATACACAAGAGCCAATACGGCCTTATTTCGGCGTCGGAACACCTCAGCCGAGTGTTTCATGGTTGTTCGACATGGCCGCTGTCATCGGCAACAGCGTGTGAGTGAGCAGTAAATAATTAAAGCTATATGTCGCATTATATCCACACACTCCCCACTGAGACGTAATTAAGTCTTCCCTCGGGGAGGAGAGACAGGCATCCTGCATCTGCCGGCTTCTCCACTAATGGATCATCTGCCCGGGTTCATCCCGTCATATGGGCGGGCGTGTGTGTGTGTGTGTGTGTGTGTGTGTGTGTGTGTGTGTAGACATACCAGCCCAATAAATACGATAACGTGTTGCGTTATGATAGAATGTGAATCGTAACAAAAGCCTATTTAACATTACATTCAAAACATTCATACTATGAGTGGAATTTGCATGTTCTCCACGTGTCCCTGCACTGCATCTACATCACGTCATTAAGTATTTTAAGATTTTCGGGGTCAGAGAGGTTGACCTCCCGGGACCCCCGGAGCAATTAGGGTCGAAAAGCCATCGGCAAACTCCCGCTGCTTTTACGACCACAGCATTAAATCTCGTTAATTAATTAGTGATGGGACTTTGCTCAGCTGATGGATTCATTTCTCATGATGGGAAGAGGGCGGCACGGTGGCTTAGTGGTTTAGCATGTTCTCCTCTCAGCGCTGGGGATTCCCGGTTTGAATTCAAATCTGGGTGGAGTGTTCTCCCCATGTCCGCGTGGGTTTCCTCCGGGTTCTCCGGTTTCCTCCCACAGTCCGAAAACATGGATCAAGGTCAATTGAGTTCTCCAAATTGCCCCATATAGAGTGTGTGTGTGAGTGAGTGTGTGTGTGTCCAGTGATAGATTGGCCCCCTGTCCTGGGTTTATCTGCCCAGCGCCCGAAACGTTCTCCCCTGGATGGGCATGGAGAACGCCCCCCCGCCCCCCCCGAACCTATTGGAGGATAAACTGGAAGATAATGGATGGATGGATGGATGGATGATGGGAAGCAGATATAAACGATCTAGGAATCATTAGTAAAGTAGAAAACGCCTCGCTAAACGAACCCAACGAGGGTTAGGTAACGAGGGGTGGGCACGAATGAGGTTCGGAGTCAGAAATCATACCTGAATTATATTTAAAATACAAATGTGGACTGAGGTTCTTACCATACGTTCCACTCCTGGTCTATGGAACCTCTCTCCCTGTGGCATGTGATGTCACAACTTATTAGGCTCCGCCCCAGCTCCCCCAGAGGTATACCGTATTACAGTAAACTCAAGACGCTCCATCATTTACCTGCCCATGTGCGTCTAATCGTTCCTGCAGAGCCCCGGGGCAAATGGGTAGCATCACCCATCCCCAGTTCTTTCGTGTAGAATATTTCTACCTCGGCCACATTGGGATTCCTGTCCGTGTTCTCATCACCTTCTCATTCAACACAATAGAAAATGCATCAGTTGCCACATCCGTGACATCCATAAAGACCACAGCACTACAGCGCCCCTTCAGGCCGTCTGTAGGGCACACCGACACTCAGCGCTGTTTATCTCCTCGGGATCTAATAAAAACAAACAGTCCTGTTTCATTTCCAGCCAGAAGTATTGATTACATTTGGACACTGAATGAATGAGATTATTTTTCTCTAATCCGATTTGTCCGAGCAGGTACGAGTTACCCCGGGACAACTCGGCTGATTGGCTGAGACAGGACATTCATTTGTCTTCCTAACCGCTTATCCGATTCGGGGGTGCGGGGGTTCAGAGCTTATCAGGAGCCTGTGGGGATGCAGGAGAGGGGGTGCAGGAGGGGGGTTCAGGATGGATGTGCATCATGGAGCAGCATTCGCACAACTCACAAAATATAAAATAACCCTGACGTGGTGCCGACTGCTTCTTTTACACCGACCCTGCGGTCGGGATCTGTTGCAATCTGTTTAAGACCATGCGAGTCCAGCCTTCCATCTTTAGCTGCATCCTGCTGCTGACCTTTTAATAGAAAAAAACTACAGCAATGTTTACGCTGCTTAATTATTTTTATTCTTATTATTATTCTTATTATTATTATTATTATTATTATTATTATTATTATTATTATTATTATTATTATTATTATTGGGCGGCACGGTGGGTTAGTGGTTTAGCACGTTCGCCTCTCAGCGCTAGGGATTCCTGGTTCGAATACCCATCTGGGTGGAGTTTCCATGTCCTCCCCGTGTCCGTGTGGGTTTCCTTCGGGTTCTCCGGTTTTCTCCCACAGTCCAAAAACATGGATCAAGTCAACTGAATTCTCAAAATTGCCCCATATAGAGTGTGTCTGTGTGAGTGAGTGTGTGCCCAGTCATAGATTGCCCCTCTGTCCTGGGTCCATCTGCCCAGCGCCCGAGACGTTCTCCCCTGAATGGGCATGGGGAACCCCACCGTGAACCTAATAGAGGATAAAGCGGAAGATAATGAATGAATAAATGAATTATTATTGTTATTTTTATTATTATTATTATTATTATTATTATTATTATTATTATTATTATCATTATTATTATTATTATTATTATTTTGGCTTGGCATGTTCTCCTCTCAGCTCCAGGGATTCCCGGTTCGATTCCATGTTCTCCCCGTGTCCATGTGGGTTTCCTCCGGGTTCTCCAGTTTCCTCCCACAGTCCAAAAACATGGATCAAGTCAATTTAGTTCTCCAAATTTCCCCATATAGAGTGTGTCTGTGTGAGTGAATGTGTGTTCAGTGATAGATTGGCGTCCTGTTCTGGGTGTATCTGCCCAGCGCCCGAAACGTTCTCCCCTGGATGGGCAGGGGGAACCCCCCCCACCTTCCTCCCGCACCCTAATAGAGGATAAAGCAGAAGATGCTGGATGGATGGATGGATTACTATTATTATTATTATGATTATGATTATTTGTTTTTAAAGGAAATCAATCTAAAATGCTGTAATGCTGAACAGGCTGATGATCCGTACCGTACATGTGTGTGATTAACGTGTGAATCGATGGTTCAGTGAACATCACTTATTTTTTTTTAAGTCCACTCATTTAAAATATATATATATATATTTTTTTTTCCAATGTAACCTTAAGAGGAGCCACGTCTAAAAGAGCGCCTGCCTCTGTCCAGATCATAGCTCGTACCTGTTACCATGCCAACCCTCATCCGTCTGCCGCAGCGGTTTTGTTTCTATGGCTTCATCCATTCAGCGCAGTATCACTCCATCTCCCTGGCACACCTCCATGAGCCCTGACCCCTCTCTGCCCTGCATTTAATCTCTGGCCTCGTCGCGTTTTCAAGGCTCTCAATCACATCAGGGCCCTCAAAACGCGCCCCTCACGGCCCCTCCGGCTTCACCAGACGCCGAGGCCGCCGCCTCCTCCTCCTCCTCCTCCTCCTCCTCCTCCAGTTCCCCACGCTCACTTCACTCCTCTTAGTCTAAGGTGGTCGGTCCAATTCAACCCATACATGCTGCAGGTTAAAACGGCCATGGCTTATTCTTTTGACACACTTGATTGATGTTAATAGAGTTCAACGGCATGCGGGGCGGGGGGGGGGGGCGATGGGGGAGGGGGGCGACCGGCGTGATCAGTCCACTTCCTTTTTATTAAGCTCTCTCAAGGACGTTACTTAATTTGGCCGCAGCTATAACTCTTCTGACTCTGGCCTTTAATCTTCCTCAGGGTGTTGATGGAGAGCTTTTCGAATGACAGCCGGGACAGTGGTGATCACAGGCGGGATTTTAGCTACGGTAATATTACTGTGCATCATCGCAGTACTGTGCTACTGCAGATTGCAGGTAAGTGATGAATAAACTACTTCCATCTTTTTTTTGTTGTTGTTGTTTTAGTTTTTTTTTTGTTTGCAGAGATTCTGCGGTAAAAGCTTTTCTGTCGAGTGATAAATGTGTAATGCGGCGTTTCAGGGCCCGATGATAACACGTGGTATATTTTCGGGACTTTTACGAGTTCAACCCGCAGACATCCACCAGATATCGTCCAATCGCAGCAGCTGATCACTAAATTATTCCAGAGGAAAATTTGTTAGGATCGTAAAGGTCCATCCATCCGTTATCGTCAGCTTCATCCTCTACTAGGGTGGCGGGAAGAAAGGGGATGGGGGTACAGCGTTTGTTTGCTCAGCACTGAGAGGAGAACATGCCATCCACTAAACCACCATGCGGCCCCGATTAGTTTCATTCATTCATTATCTCCCGCTTATCCTCTATTAGGGTCGCGGTGGGGTTCCCCATGCCCATCCAGGGGAGAACTTCTCGGGCGCTGGGCAGACAGACCCAGGACAGGGCGCCAATCCATCGCTGGGCACACACTCACTCACACAGACACACTCTAAATGGGGCAATTTTGAGAATTCAATTAACTTGTTCCATGTTTTTGGACTGTGGGAGGAAACCAGAGACCCCGGAGGAAACCCACGCAGACACGGGGAAAACATGCGATTAGTTTCCATTTTTCAAAATTAAAAAAAAAAAAAACTATGTCAGTTCAGTTGGAATTGTCAGACATTTGAATAACAGCACACACATTTCTTTACTTCACATTATTTTCATCCAAATTGACAAATTGGCTCTGGGAGGAGGAAACCCACACGGACTCAGGGAGAACATGCAAACCAACGCCAAATACATGACTTAAAATGAAAAATATATATATTTTATACAAACAGCGAGCCGATTCCCGATCAGCACTAAACCTGTGGCGGCTGTTTTTTTTAATTAAATGTGTTATGTAATGTGGCCACTAGTTGGCAGTATTTGATCGTTAGAGAAACCGGAATCCTGTTACTCAGCAATCAGCCCTCACTTTAAAAATTGGACTAGATTACGTCGCGGAAGATTCTTATTAAGACTTATATTAATAATTAAGATTATTAAGAATTTTGTTTTTAACAAACGTATTTCTGAAGCAAACCCATCCATCCATCATCTTCTGCTTTATCCTCTACTAGGGTCGCAGGGGGGGTTCCCTATACCCATCCAGGGGAGAACGTTTTGGGCTCTGGGCAGATACACCCAGGACAGGGCGCCGATCTATCACTGGGCAAACACACACACACACATACACACTCTATTTGTAGAATTCAATTGACCTTGACCTTGATGCATGTTTTTTGGACTGTGGGAGGAAACCGGAGAACCCGGAGGAAACCCACGTGGACACGGGGAGAACATGGAAACTCCACCCAAATGGGGATTCGAACTGGGAATCCTCAGCGCTGAGAGGAGAACATGCTAAACACTAAGCCACCCCGAACCAAAGATTGTATTTTTTTTATTATAGTGTGTTTGTAAGCATCATATTAAGGCAATAAGACACTCGAGGTTGTGCATTATTATAAATAAATCATGGACAGGAGGTATAACTGTGCTCCGCTACACGTCGGGATTAAAAAGCCCTCGCGCCCCTGATTTATTTAGAATAATGCCACGCCCTCTCTGCGTTAATACACCGTGATACTGAAGAGAAATCGGGCTGATCTGCTCCATGTGAATGGAGAGCTCGCAGACGACCGTGGCCTCGGTGCAAGAGAGTGTGTCCTCATGAGGGTGCCTTCTTTCTTTCCCGTGGCTGACTGTCAGAGTGAGTCAGAGTCACCCTGAGCAAAGTCTGTTCCGCAGTTCACCCATCTGCTCGAGTCGGCGTGATGCTCGCACACCAAGAAACAAACCGTCACCGAGTCAACCACCCTCACCCCAGCATTCGGGATCGTCCAGAAACATCGAACTTTTTTAAGAAAGGGACGTATTTTATGGGTGGCTTAGTGGTTTAGCATGTTCTCCTCTCAGCACTAGGGATTCAATTGACTTGATCCATGTTTTTTGGACTGTGGGAGGAAACCGGAGAACCCGGAGGAAACCCACACGGACACGGGGAGAACGTGGAAACTCCACCCAGATTGGGATTCGAACCGGGAATCCCTAGCGCTGAGAGGAGAACATGCCAAACCACTAAGCCTCCGTGCCGCCCTCACTCAAATAGTAATAATGATGAATGCTGTAAACAGAGGTTGGTACTAAAAGGGTTAAGAAAGAGAAAGGGACCATCCATCCATCCATTATCTTATGCTTCATCTTCTACTGGGGTCGTGGGGGGTTCCCAAACTCGGGCGCTGGGCAGATACACCCAGGACAGGGCGCCAATCTATCGCTGGGCACACACTCACTCACACAGACACACTCTATATGGGGCAATTTGGAGTATTCAATTGACCTTGATCCATGTTTTTGGACTGTGGGAGGAAACCGGAGAACCCGGAGGAAACCCACACGGACACGGGGAGAACATGGAAACTCCACCCAGATGGGGATTCGATCCGGAAATCCTTAGCGCTGAGAGGAGAACATGCCAACCACTAAGCCACCGTGCTGCAGAAAAAGGGACAAGGGTTAATAAAAACCCTATCAGCTATATCAATTAACCCCCCCTCCCCAAAGTTGACGGTGGCAAGGAAAAGTTTTGTTGTTGTTGTTTTTCTTAAATGAAAAAAAAACCTTGTGAGGACCGAGGTGGGGGACTTATTTTCCTTAAGTAGAGAAACATCGAGTGTGTGTACAGTGATAGATTGCCCCCCTGTCCTGGGTGTATCTGCCCAGCGCCCCCCCCCCCCACGACCCTAGTAGAGGATAATGTGGAAGATAATGGATGGATGGATGTGTTTTATTGATATTAAATCTGAGGATGCTGATGCTGATGCTGATTCCTGTCCCGTCTCTTTGCTCCACCGCAGTATTATTGCTGTAAGAAGGAGGAATCGGAGTCGGAGGAGGAGGAGCCCGACTTTGCGGTCACGTCCCGCCTCCCGCCCGTGCACTCCAACCACAACATCCTCGCCGCCCCCGTACCCACGGTGCCCACGCCCAATGGGCCCGCCCTCTTCACGCCGCCGCCGGCGCGCAAGCTGACGCGTTCGCAGACGTTCTGCCCGTCCTGCACGCACTACGACATGCCCTTCTACCTGCAGCAGCCGGACAGCCTGCGCAACGGCGGGGAGCGGCTGAGCTACCACAGCATCCAGCAGCAGGAGCTCGACCTGCCCACGCCCCTGCCCAACTACAACAAGCTGAACCTCAACCGCGCCGTCACCATGAGGCAGATGTTCACACGCAGCTGCAGCATCAGCACCGACGTCTAGCGCCAGTGAGGATGGGAACGCCGCATCGGTTCCCGACCGGACCTTTTGATGTACGCAAGCACATCATCTAAATAAAGGTGGCCTCTCTCGCCAGAGGATGGACCGTGGGACATGGGACGGGAACACGCGACAAAATAAAGAGTGTTGTGTCGGTCAGCGAAGTCCATGAAACAAGAACGGCCCGCGTCTTTACTAAAGTTACACGATGTGTCGGCATCAAGGGCTTGAAAGAGTGACTCTCCCCCATGATCCTTTTTATTTTAGGAATGAGACGCGACGGGGCGGGGTTAACGCTTTGATTTGTATATACAGGTTACCTTGTCATTTTTGTATTGTGTGTGTGTGTGTGTGTGTGTGTGTGTGTGAAGTGGCCGTTTATAAAGATGAATTATACTCATAGTATTTCCTAAATGGTCCTGAATTTTAAGCCTAAAATGCAATAAAACTTTAGAAATGTGACAAACAACCTGACTCATCATCAAAGACATCGCAAGCAAACAGAGGGAGTACATTAGATTTGTTTATATCGTCTGTTCCTGACATTAAGACGATGAGTTATCAACCGGCCGAACGAGGGTTTTCAGCCACTGAGTGCAGAGCTGCTGCTAAATTCATTCTGATTTCTTATTATTGTTGCATTTGGTCATTTATTGGACGCTTATAAGACTTATAAGGTGAGCACAGGGTTCATCACAACATCCCTGCAGCAATGAGGGTTAAGGGTCTCGTTCAAGGACCCACACTGGTAACTTCAGTGGGACCTGGGATTTGACCCCACACCCTTCAGATTGATAGCCCAACGCCCTGACCACTGAGCTATTACGCCCTTATTGTATTACTAAAAGTATTCAGGATCCAGGAGCCTGCTTTGATGGGGGACCCCTTTATGTATTCAACCGGCATTTTAAAGTCCAGCACTCATTCAGTCCAGCAAACCCGGTGCAGGAGCTGTTGACCATCATACTACAGCTCTGCGATTTAAAGGAGGTCACGGCGTCACGAAGATAATCACGGCCTCTTATTGGTATTTACAGAATGTGCTCTCTCGAACCTTGTCCCAGCGTCGGAGGAAAGCCGCGGGCCCGCAGACCAGATCTCGATCAGACGGGAACTGAAAGCCAACGCTGAGGATTAGAAGCTTAAACTTTGTTCCTCTTTTGGGTTTGATGGACTTCATGAAGACCTGAAACGACAGAACGTTCGTTTCTATGCGTCTCGACGTTCTTTCGGTTTTGGACGGAGAAACTGGTTTAAAACAGTCATTAAAGGTTTATTTGACTTTTTTTTTTACCTCAAGCACGTCATAGATGTCGGTTTTTGTCCTTGCAAGTTCCTGCAGTCCGGGTTTTTAGAGTCTCTACTTTACACACTTCAGACTAGAAAACAAACTACATTTTTATTATTATTATTATTATTATTATTATTATTATTATTATTGTTATTATTATTACCATTGTTTACTGCATTGCTGTTTTCATGGTCTGAACTGAAGGTGATGAACATGTACATCTATGAACAGTGTTGATAATAAAAAATCATAGTTAATTATCCGCTCTCATGTTAGGCAGCATCTTTATTTCGGCCACATAGTTTGTAACCTTGGCACGCTGGCTTAGTGGTTTAGCATGTTCTCCTCTCAGCGCTAAGGATTCCCGGGTCGAATACCAGCCTGGGTGGAGTTTGCATGTTCTCCCCGTGTCCACGTGGGTTTCCTCCGGGTTCTCTGGTTGCCTCCCACAGTCCAAAAACATGGATCAAGGTCAATTGAATACTCCAAATTGCCCCATATATTGGAGTGTGTGTGTGTGTGTGTGAGTGGATGTGTGTCCAGCGATAGATTGGCGTCCTGTCCTGGGTATATCTGCCCAGCACCTGAAACGTTCTCCCCTGGATGGGCATGGGTAACCGCCCCCGTGACCCCGTGTTCTCCTCGTGTCCACATGGGTTTTCTCCGGGTTCTCCAGTTTCCTCCCACAGTCCAAAAACATGGATTCGAGGTGAATTGGATGCTTTAAACTGCCTCTATAGAGTGAATGTGTGCCCAATATAGAGTGTGTCTCTGTATGTGAGTGTGTGTCCAGCAATAGGTTGCCCATCTGTCCTGGGTGAATCTGCCCAGCGCCCAAAACGTTCTCCTCTGGATGGGCATGGGGAACCACCACCCCCCACCCCACCCGGCGCAAGCAGAAGATAATGGATGGATGATGAGCTGGGATGTCGATGTAAATCTGAGATGTAAATTCTATCTCATGGTCATTTTGTTTGGGTCGTTTGGTGTTAATTTCATCCTGATTAACGATTCGTCGTCATTCAGGCGAACAGAAAACAAAAAGGCTCATCATTCAGCAGTTTGGCATTTTTTTTAAAAACATTAATCAATTTGTAGAATTGAGAGGGTTCACAGATGGGATCAGTTTAAAGTAACTGAGCTCTGATTTGGTGTTTATAGCTGCGGGACGAGAAGCTGTCCCACATCAGCATTAACAGAGCGCCCCCGTTTTCAACCTGCTGCCAAATAATTTAATGATTTTGGGCAGACTGATGTGAGAGCGGCGGCACGGTGGCTTAGTGGTTAGCACGTTCTCCTCTCAGCGCTAGGGATTCCCGGTTCGAATCCCCATCTGGGTGGAGTTTCCATGTTCTCCCAGTGTCTGCGTGGGTTTCCTCCGGGTTCTCCGGTTTCCTCCCACAGTCCAAAAACATGGATGAAGTCAATTGAGTTCTCCAAATTGCCCCATATAGAGTGTGTCTGTGTGAGTGAGTGTGTGCCCAGCGATGGATTGGTGCCCTGTCCTGGGTGTATCTGTCCAGCGTCCGAGACGTTCTCCCCTGGATGGGCATGGGGAACCCCACCGCAACCCTAATAGAGGATAAGCGGGAGATAATGAATGAATGAATGAATGAATGATGTGAGAGCTTCCTCTGGACGTCTTCCGGTTCTTCATCCTCGGATGGAGAGAGAGCGTGGTTTCGACGAGATCATCCTGAAAACCACTCGAATCACAGCTGATGAAAAGTTTCCCTCATGGTTTTTCTCAGTTTCAACAATAAAACACCGACCGTAAGCAGAGCCACCGATCGCTCCGGCTCATTAGTATTCACAGTGTTTAGGTTCTTAATCTGCGACGGCGAATAGAGTGGATTTGAAGGAGATCAATTATTTAAAGTCACTATTTGTATTCAGCTCAGACGGCAGAGTTTTCAGCAGATAATCAATGCTGTTAAACAAGACTTGCAATATTTTCTCTCTTATTTCTGGACTCCGGTCCTCTCCCGGTCGCATATACGAGTTATACGCGGTGTTTATATAGAGCTTATAGTCTGTAGAGCTATGGCAGGCGTAAACAAGTCCCAAAAATCGACATTACTGAATCATTTTACATTCATGACGTAAAAGTCCGTTCCCTCTGAGGGTTAACACGCCGTAATCCAGAACTCTGTAATTGAGGCAACATATAATATTACGAAACACACGTCGGTTTGGTTGATTAACATTTACACACTTGGATTTAATATAAAGGGGCGGCACGGTGGATTAGTGGTTTAGCATGTTCTCCTCTCAGCGTTGGGGATTCCCGGTTCGAATCCCAATAGGGGTGGAGTTTTCATGTCCTCCCCGTGTCCGCGTAGGTTTCCTCCGGGTTCTCCGGTTTCCTCCCACAGTCCAAAAACATGGATCAAGTCAATTGAATTCTCCAAATTGCCCCATATAGAGTGTGTCTGTGTGAGTGAGTGTGTGTCCAGTGATAGATTGGCATCCTGTCCTGGGTGTATTTGCCCAGCGCCCCAAACGTTCTCCCCTGGATGGGCATGGGGAACTCCCCCGCCATTTATGGTTCCAGGTTCAAATCCCCATTTGGGTGGAGTTTCCATGTTCTCCCCGTGTCCGCATGGGTTTCCTCCGGGTTCTCCGGTTTCCTCCCACAGTCCAAAAACATGGATTCATGATGAATGCTCTAAACTGCCTCTATACAGTGAATGTATGCCCAGCGACAGATGGGCGTCCGGTCCTGGTTGTATCTGCACAACGCTCCAACGATCTCCTCTGGATGGGCAAACGGAACTGACCTAGGATTGAGCTGAGGGTAACGGATGAATGAAAGACTTTGTGGTTGGAGGTGATCTGAGGACGGGGGTCGTGTGGGAAGGTCACGGAGACTGTATGCTTAAATGATGGTAAAAGGGAAGCTATGAACTCGGTTTGTTGAAGGATTCATACAAATTCAACTAGAATTGTGTAGAACCATCTCCAGAAAGATTATTTATTCATCCATACGTTCCTCTTAGGCACCAACGGTCAATATGTTCTATTGATCTTGCATCAGAGCTCAACTGAGACCTGCAACCCACGGACAAACAAACCAGATGCCTGCATACTAGAAGAAACACACACACACACACACAAAGGGTCGTCACCAGAGAGCGACCCATTACCCCGTGTGTCAGTGATTGGAGGCCGTGAATCTTTCATCCTCTATACTCCTGTTGGGCTGCCGCATAAATAAGAAATGCTAACGGATCTCCAGCCGAATGGGGCAAATTACTTCTTTCGTATTTGCCCTCTTCGCTCTCCCACACGCGCTCTATCTTTTATTGAAATCTTTTCCCGCTTTGATAGCGCTCAGCCGAGCGTGACAAGCCACCCTCCCGCACCGCGAGGAGGAACAACGCAGAGCGGGTTCCCAAAAAGATACGGCACCCGAACGCCATCATCACACGGAATAACCACGCAGAGGTCGCGCCGGGTCACACTGACACGCTCGCTTCACGCTGGCTCGCGGGATTTCAGACTGAGGGGACACTCTGAGACTCAGCAGCAACACTGCCGGAACCACCGCATCAGACTTTTAGGACAAACTAACAACCATTGTCACTGTTAATAATAAAGGGACAGCACGGTGGTGTAGTGTTTAGCATGTTCTCCTCTCGAATCCCAATCTGGGTGGAGTTTGCATGTTCTCGTGTCTGCGTGGGTTTCCTCCGAGTTCTCCGGTTTCCTCCCACAGTCCGGTTTCCTCCCACAGAACATGGATCAAGTCAATTGAATTCTCCAAATTGCCCCATATAGAGTGTGTCTGTGTGAGTGAGTGTGTGTCCAGTGATGGATTGGCACCCTGTCCTGGGTGTATCTGCCCAGCGCCCGAAACGTTCTCCCCTGGATGGGCATAATGAACGTGCAGCGAATGTTTTAACAATGTTTTAGTGTTGAAAGTCACTTAGTATTCCCAGTCAACACTTACAAGGTTCTCAGCACACACTTACACACACACACACGTTATATAGGGGCAATTTTAAAACAGCTACTTCACCTTGAATCCATGTTTTTAAACTATGTAAGGCGGCCAGAAAACAAGGGGGACACCCAGGCGAACACGGGGAGAACAAATGAAACTGTACCCAGATTGGGATTCGAACCCTGGATCGCCAGCACATGCAGACTCTATTCAGAAAGGACATCTTATGTATTAAACAGGTGGCACGGTGGCTTAGTGGTTTTGCATGTTCTCCTCTCAGCACTAGGGGTTCCTGGTTCGAATCCCAATCTGGGTGGAGTTTCCATGTTCTCTCCGTGTCCGCGTGGGTTTCCTCCGGGTTCTCCAATTTCCTCCCATAGTCCAAAAACATGGATCAAGGTCAATGGAGTTCTTCAAATTGCCCCATATAGAGTGTGTGTGTGAGTGAGTGTGTGCCAAGCGATAGATTGGCGTCCTGTCCTGGGTGTATCTGCCCAGCCCCCGAAATGTTCTCCTCTAGATGGGCATGGGGAAACCCCCCCCAATAGAGGATAAAGCTGCAGATAATGGATGGATGGATGTATTAAACAGTGTGTACTTTGTTTACACTCAACGTGCACGACGTTCTTGTCGTTACACAATTTTCAGTTTGCTCAGTTTTCTGATTTATAAAGTATCTCAACATGAAACGTGGCGTGATAACACACAGGTGAGTGCTGCCATCTAGCGGTCAAAGGTAACATCACATAAATTCGTGATGACATACTACACATCAACCGGATGACATAATTAATAATACAGCGTTTTTAGTTGGTTAAATCCCTTTGATTTCATCGCCGCTGTGTTTTTATAGCTTTATTTCTAACTATTTTGGGGGGAAAGCAGCAGTTTGCGTTAAACGTCACCAACATCAGCACGTAAATACACGCCGCCTACATTAGTACCGCCCATTCTTTAACCAACCAATAAAATTCATAGTTCGAAAGAGTGACGTCTATAAAGGCAAATCAGGGCGGGAGTCTAAAATGGCGAGATGCAGATCAAACAGCGAAAGCTACATCAACAATTAAACTAACAACCTTTTAATTAGTTTGATGAATTAAAACGCCATGTCTGCTGAGGACCGACAGGGAGATCCTGCTGCTGAGATTCTAACACACACTCCACAGAGAGTCGCCGCGGTCAAAAGGTAAAGATGAAAGCATTTCTATCCGATACTGTAAAGACGAGGGAGGCATGGTGGCTTTGTGCTTTAGCATGTTCTCCTCTCAGCACTAGGGATTCCCGGTTTAAATCCCAATCTGAGTGGAGTTTCCATGTTCTCCCTGTGTCCGCGTGGGTTTCCTCCGGGTTCTCCGGTTTCCTCCCACAGTCCAAAAACATGGATCAAGGTCAATTGAAATCTCCAAATTGCCCCATATAGAGTGTGTCTGTGTGTGTGTGTGTGTGTGTGTGTGTGTGTGTTTGCCCAGTGACAGATCAGCACCCTGTCCTGGGTGTATCTGCCCAGCGCCCGAAACGCCCGAGATAAAGTTCTCCCTGTGTCCGCGTGGGTGTCCTCCCACGGTCCAAAAACATGGATTGAAGGGCAATTGAATTCTCCCAATTGCCCCATATCGAGTGTGTGTGTGTGTGTGTGAGTGAGTGTGTGTCCAGTGATAGATTGGCGCCCTGTCCTGGGTGTATCTGCCCAGCGCCCGAAACCTTCTCCCCTGGATGGGCATGGGGAAACCCCCCCCCTCCGCCCCGACCCTAATAGAGGATAAAGAGGAAGATAATGGATGGATGGATGTAAAGATGATTATTTTAATAACCATGACAACTCAAAATCTGCATAATTCTGATTTATAATCTCATCATCTTCATCCCTGTTTTGTTTTTTTCCAGGACGCCACGTTCAGGATGTTCTAAAGCCAATTCCAGGTTTAAATCTCCAGTCAGTAAATCAAAGTTCGTTCACATTTATATTCACATTGTTTTAAATGGACAGCTGTTAATAAAGCGTTGTGTTTAGATTCCGGACCTCAGCTCCGTAAAGTCTAACATCAGTCTGGAGGACGAGATCAGACATCTGCAGACCAACTGCACTCAGCTGCAGGATCAGATCACCCTGTTAGAACATGAGTGAGTGAGGTCTGTCTGTCTGTGTGTGTGTGTGGGGGTGTCTGTCTGTCTGAGTGTGTGTGCGCGTCTGTTCATCTGTGTGTGTGTCTGAGTGTGTGTGTGCGCGCGTGTGCGTGCGTCTGTTCATCTGTGTGTGTTTGTCTGTCTGTCTGGTGGGTGGGAGGGTGTGTGTCTGTCTATGCTGTGTGTCTGTCTGTGGGTGTCTGTCTGTCTGTGGGTGTGTGTCTGTCTGTCTGTCTGTGGGTGTGTGTGTGTCTGTCTGTCGGGGGGGGGGGGGGGGGGGGGGGGGGGGGGGGGGGGGGGGGGGGGGGGGGGGGGGGGGGGGGGGGGGGGGGGGGGGGGGGGGGGGGGGGGGGGGGGGGGGGGGTGTCTGTCTGTCCGTGGGTGGGTGGGTGTGTGTGTGTCCGTCTGTCATCCTCCCTGTGCTCACTGATAAAGGATCAGAGGACAACGATTTCATATCCACACATTTGTACATCATCCGTGTCACAGCAGTACCGAGAATGATCCACCACCCTAATAACACGTGCTCTGTGGGGGGGGGGTCCTGATCACTAAAGAACAGAGTGAAGGGGACTAATAGAATATGTAAATGGACTACAAAATGGAACTACAAAATGGAACTACAAACCCCATCGGTGTGATTTTTCAAATGAATTCAACAATTCGGTGAATAATTTCAGGCCTGAAGCGAATGAACAGAACACGACGAGAATGAAAAACTCCCACCCATCAGCACGAAGTGTAAACATGTGTTTTGTGGTTGTTTTTACGCAGAGGAATTAAAGTTCAGGAGTTGGATCAGCACATTGACCTGCTGCACGAATACAACGACGTTAAAGACATCGCACAGACGCTTCTGGGCACGTTGGGTAAGAATGGAGCCGTTAGACGGTCTGCTGAATGTCTCCGTGTGACCTGGTTCTGATCTGGTGGTTATTTAGCAGAACCTTCACTGATCTAGTTTTAATTTATTCCTGCATGTTGCTCTTAACATTTTAAATAGACTTTCTGTTATGGTCAGTTTTATAGATGAAATAATGCCTTTTACATTTAACCCTCCAACCGATCAACACGCTGTGCAGCTGTTTGTACAATATCAGCACCAGTTGGTTGATGTTTTACAGAAACAGCGCCTCTACTGGTTGCTCAGAGAAAGTGGTAGCAAGTTAATTCTACACACTGCTCGTTTAAACCCTGGCAATACATTTTCTGCCTGTAAATACAATCATTCTCATACATATTAGAGTTAAAAGTGTTTATTAAAGTACATTAAGATATAGAGTACAGGGTCAGCCATGATGCAGCATCCTGCAGCAAGAAGGGTTAAGGGCCTTGCTCAAGGGCCCACATTAGGAACAATTGATATTGGGATTTAAACCCATAACCTTCAGATTGATGGGCCAACGCCTTAACCACTGAGCAACCCCTCTTTATGTTGAGGCAGTTGTAGGGTTGTGGTTAAGGAATCAGCCTTGCCGGTCCCACCAAATCCCAGTCCCTGTCCCACCAAGGTCCCATTCCCGGTCCCACCAAGCACCATGGCTGAGGTGTCCTTTAGCAAGGCACCTAACCCCGGCTGCTCCCCGGACGCCGTGTACAGGGCTGCCCACCACTCCTGTTTTTATCTTTTTATATAAAATTAAAGTTCACAGTATGAGTATAGGCGGCACGGTGGCTTAGTGGTTAGCACGTCGCCTCTCAGCGCTAGGGATTCCCGGTTCGAATCCCCATCTGGGTGGAGTTTCCATGTGGGTTTCCTCCGGGTTCTCCGGTTTCCTCCCACAGTCCAAAAACATGGATCAAGTCAATTGAGTTCTCTAAATTGCCCCATATAGAGTGTGTGTGAGTGTGTGCCCAGCGATAGATTGGCGTGCTGTCCTGGATGTATCAGCCCAGCACCCCATACGTTCTCCCCTGGATGGGCATGGGGAACCCCCCCCGCGACCCTAATAGAGGATAAAGCGGGAGATAATGAATGAATGACTGAATGAGTATATTAAATGTTTATAGTATATAACCATCCATCCCGGGGGGTTCCCCATGCCCATCCAGGGGAGAACGTTTGGGGTGCTGGGCTGATACACCCAGGAGAGTGCGCCAATCTATCACTGGACACACACTCACTCACACAGACACACTTCATATGGGGCAATTTGGAGAACTCAATGGACTTCATCCATGTTTTTGGACTGTGGGAGGAAACCCACGTGGACACAGGGAGAACATGGAAACTCCACCCAGGTGGGGATTCGAACCAGGAATCCCTAGTGCTGAAAGGAGAACATGCTAAACACTAAGCCACCATGCCACCCTCTACAGTATATAACATTACGCAAAAAAAAAAAAAAAGCCAAGTGCACTTGACATAAATCAGTTAATTTAACACCATGGGGATTATTGTGTAACAGCCAGCATGCCCCCCCCCCCCCACACACACTTGTCTATAAGGCATTGTAATGTATATATGAATGATAATAGAAGCCAGCCAAAGTGGAGCTGCATTCTCCGCAGTTCTTCATATAAAGGAGTCCTTGTGGCCGGCGAGCCCACAGCGCACCCTGTCTGTGCCACCCGTTTGCCCCTTGTGTTAACATAACCGCCCTTCTGTGTCCCATTCACAGCCAGTCTGCGTGGAGTGACCACCGGCGACTTGTACAGTCACTTCAGCATGGAGCTGGACGACTGATGGACTGCGGCGGGGACACCGAATATGTCTTCGATTCAAAGAAACGGCTTAAGGAGACGCGATGGGCCGAGCTCGGCACGTTTGTAAATATTCAAGTGGTTAGTTTATTATTGTGACCGCATTCATCAGAATGTACATTAATCTACAAAATACGAGACTCGGGTGGTCGGTCATTCTTCGTTTACTGAATCTGTTGTTTTAAAGGGTTTACGTGTTAATTATTGACCGTTCCGCGGAATAAAAACTTCTCTAAACATTAGCCGTGTCCGATAACGAAGATAATGGAAATAAATGACGGCGATAACCTTTTCTACGGGACTGATAACGTGTGATTTAACGTGTCATCGCTCACTTTAACCCTGGATCAGCAGATGCACGGCCCTCTCAGCGTGGTTCACACTGTAACATGTTACACAACAAAAAACTGCCCGCCATAAATTTATAATACCAGTCTAAAGTTAGGACATGCCCCCCTCGTTTTATTCCAAGTATTGGTTATGTGCTCCGTTCCACATCCTGACTTTGTAGTTCTACAGTTCCATTCTGTAGTCCATCAGTTTGTGTTCTACATTTCATACTGTGTACTATGTTCTAATGGTCAGGACACCAATAGTACCACCACACAGCAGGGGTTATTTGGTTGGCGGCATTATTCCTATTCCAAACAGTGCCACTGGGGTGTTTAAATGAGGGCGTGGTCGCTCAGTGGTTGGGGTGATCAGAAGTTTAAAGGTAATATCCCAGGTCCACTAAAGTTACCAATATGGGTCCTTGAGCAGGGTGCTTAACCCTCAGTGCTCGGGGGGGGGGGGGCTGTATGACCAACCATGTGTTCAGACCCCCAACTAGGGGTACTTGTAATTCGCTTTGGATGAAAGCATCGGCTAAACGGGTGGCACGGTGGCTTAGTGGTTTAGCATGTTCTCCTTTTAGCACTAGGGATTCCCAGTTTGAATCCCCATCTGGGTGGAGTTTCCATGTTCTCCCCGTGTTGGCGTAGGTTTCCTCCGGGTTTCCGTTTCCCCCCACAGTCCAAAAACATGGATCAAGGTCGATTGAGTTCTCCAAATTGCCCCATATAGAGTGTGTCTGTATGAGTGAGTGTGCTCAGCGATAGATTGCTGTGCAGTGCTGGGGTTCCAGGTTCGAATGACAATCTGGGTGGAGTTTCCATGTTCTCCCTGTGTCCTCATGGGTTTCCTCGCACAGTCCAAATACATGGATGGATTCAAGGTGAATTGGCTGCTCTAAATTGCTCCTATATCCTGTCCAATGGAGAACAGAGAAGCAACAGGGGACTAACAACAACAAAGAGCACGGATGGACTGCAGTCTGTAATTGTAGAACTACAAAGTCCATCTGTACGGTGAGTGAGACATGAACTGGATCTGAAGGTGTACCTAATAAAGTGGCCGGCGCGAACGGAGAAGTGAGAGGATGCGAAATGCGCGGAAGGCTGCGCAGACCTGATGCGCCTGAACACGCGTTCGGTTGGTGTAGTTGGTGTGGTACCGCCAGACGCAATTGCCCCCCCCCCCCACGTGGTAATGCGGAGAAACGTGGCTCTGTCTCAAACGCACCGCACTCTTATAAATTAGGGCACTTGAAGACATTTCATCCCCTAACATGCACCACGTACTGATAGAAAACCAGAACACCGTACTGTACGGAACACTGTGACACAGCGTGTTTCAGTGTGTACGACACACACACACACACACACACACACACACATATATATATATATATATATATATACACACATACACACACGTACACTTGTCGTTAAAGTAAATGAATCCGGGGTTGGAATCGATCTCGAAAGGAGTCGACTCTGTGGTTCAAATGGCTGCCAACGGGGAGTCGAAACCAAAGATGCGGAGTCGTTTGCGATCTGAATTAGAACTCAGTTCTTTGTGGAATTTGAAATTGGGATTTTATAATCACGGTGGCTTAGTGGTTTAGCATGTTCTCCTCTCAGCACTGGGGATTCCCGGTTCATATCCCAATCTGGGTGGAGTTTGCATGTTCTCCCCGTGTCCGCGTGGGTGTCCTCCGGGTTCTTGTACATTACCGTGTTGTTTTGTAAATAAGCAAAATGTGTGCATGAAGTTAACATATATGATTTCACTGTGATAGAAACATAACTGGCTCAGTGGCTCAGTGGTTTGGCATGTTCTCCTCTCAGCACTAGAGATTCCCAGTTCGAATCCCAATCTGGGTGGAGGTTCCATGTTCTGTGCATGGGTTTCCTCCGGGTTCTCCGGTTTCCTCCCACAGTCCAAAAACATGGATCAAGGTCAATAGAGTTCTCCAAATTGCCCCATATAGAGTGTGTGTCGGGTGGCACAGTGGTTTAGTGGTCAGCACGTTCACCTCTCACCAATCTGGGTGGAGTTTCAATGTTCTCCGCGTGGGTTTCCTCTGGGTTCTCCAGTTTCCTCCCACAGTCCAAAAACATGGATCAAGGTCAATAGAGTTCTCCAAATTGCCCCATATAGAGTGTGTATGTGTGTGGGAATGTGTGTCCAGTGATAGATTGGCATCCTGTCCTGGGTGTAACTGCCCAGCGCCCGAAACGTTCTCCCCTGTATAGGCATGGGGAACCCCCTCCCCCCATGCCGCTAGTAGAGGATAAATCAGAAGATGGATGGATGGATGAAAGAGTCTGTGTGAGTGAGTCTGTGTGTGTGTGTGTGTGTGTGTGTGTGTGTGTGTGTGTGTGTGTGTGTGCGTGCCCAGCGATAGATCGGCGTCCTGTCCCAGGTGTATCTGCATCATGAGGAATTCCCCCCCCCTCCATCCCCAGCCACTCTAGTAGAGGATAAAGCAGAAGATGGATGGATGGATGGACTACAAAGCTGTCTGTCCGGAACCGACTCCGAGTCGACTCGCGCGCGGCGGCTTAAGGACTCCGTGGAGCCCGGCGTGACGTCACGTCCCACCAGCCGGAGCCATTGGCCGAGGGCCCTGCCCGTCAGAGCTTAGGCGACGCGAAGAGGGAGGGGCGGGACCTGCGTAGGGAAAATGATAAGGTCATTTTGAATTACCGGGTTCTACAATCAGCCTGCGGAGGAGAATGGCGCCGACGGTCCGGTGACGGCGAGGGAACGGCAGGCGTTTCAAAGGAAAAAAGGGGGACAAAAAGGAACCCGGGAGGAGGGAAGAGCCGGCCGGGGAGAGCGGCGGGAGGTTCGCCTTTAATCTCATCACCTGGGAAAGGTGCTCCGCTTCGGACATTACAGCGACCGTCACAGGTATTCACCTAACTGTTTGTTTTTAATGGCGAGCCCGAAGGCGGCTTATTCGCCGTCTTATTGTCTGGTGAAGGCGGACGGGCTGTCCTCCTCACAACCTTGTCAGCTTCGGATGCGGCGTCTCATCAAGAGGAAGGAAGATGGCTCGCTTGCCCTTTTGTTATTACTATTATTATTATTATTATTATTATTTATGTTTTTTAAATTGGAATCACGTGTAAAATATACGGCACGGTTGGTGCAATTAAAATCGAACGTCTCGATTTCGGTCTTCGTATTCATTGCTGATTCGACTCCGCATTCGAATCTTTCGTCGCTTAGGAAACGGAACCGACACCGGCGCGGTGTCTTCATCCGTCCTCCGGATCTGAGGGCCGCGGTGCTGATGGGGGGTGATGGGTGATGGATGGTGGATGATGGCGCAGTGGCGCACATGGCTCGTAGGCCGGTCCGTCTCGATCCGCCTGCGTTTGCACACATCGCGGCCGCGTCACAAACGGCGTGGTCGGTAGGGCGCCTCCAGCCTCCAGCGTGGGTAGAGTGGAGTGGGCAGTGTTCCAAATGGGCATTCCATCATAATGGCCCTCTGATCCGCAGGGCAGCGTGGTAAAGGTTCCTGGGCCTCTCCATGAGGCAGGTGTGTGTGTGTGTGTGTGTGTGTGTGTGTGTGTTATTCCATCCATCCATCCATTATCTTCCGCTTTACCCTCTATTGGGGGGGGGGGGGAGAACATCTCGGGCACTGGACAGATACACCCAGGACAGGGCACCAATTTATCGCTGGGCACACACTCACACACTCTATATGGGGCAATTTGGAGAACTCAGTTGACCTTGATCCATGTTCTTGGACTGTGGGAGGAAGCCGGAGTAAACAAGTTATTCCTGGGCACACATAAGGGGCAATTTAGAGCATTCAATTGACCTTGAATCCATGTTTTTGGACTGTGGGAGGAAACCGGAGAACCCGGAGGAAACCCACGCGGACACGGGGAGGACATGGAAACTCCACCCAGATAAGGATTCCATCCAGGAATCCCTGCGCTGAGAGATGGATGTGCTAACCACTACACCTATCCTATTAAAAGTAGAGACTGAAATACAAACCAAACATATTTTATAAAGAATAAATGTCGTGTTTAACACAGAAAACAAGTAAAATTTATATATATATAGTATTTTATTTGCTTTTTTAAAAAATAAATTATATAAAAGACTAATGTAAATATTAAAAAAAATGATGGTTAAACATTTAATTGATCTAACTGCTTTGGATGGAAATGACTAATAATTTCTTCACATCTATAATCTGTGTTTTAAAAGCACATTAACAACTTTCGACTACATTAGCCTTCTTTGTTGCCTCCTTCACAGAGGAACCGATCGTATCTCGGACGGGACCAGGACACACTCAGGACGGGACGCCAATCTATCACTCATTCATACATACACACTCTATATGGGGCAATTTGGAGAACTCGACTGACCTTGATCCATGTTTTTGGACTGTGGGAGGAAACCGGCGAACCCGGAGGAAACCCATGCGGACACGAGGAGAACATGCAAACTCCACCCAGATGGGGGTTTGAAATGGCAATCCCCAGCGCTGTTATTTGTATATGTATAAATGTTTTAACCATACAGAGGACTTAAGGCCTGTGCAGGGATAAGTGCCGGGATAGGTTTGGGAATTGTCATTCCTTATGGAGAGATGACATCATAATATAGGATGTACTTTAGATATGTAATTACTGGGCGCAGTGCAGAATGGTCTGTATTAGGGGTGTGGGAGCCCGGTGCTCATCACCCTGAATGTTGGGGGTTCAAATCTCAGGTCTGAACATCGGTCCTTGATTAAGACCCCTAAGATTCATTGCTCCGGGAGACTGTAGGGCAAGTATGTGCTGAAATGTACTGAAAGACAACTGTCCATCCGTTGTAGATTAGATTCAGTCCACGTTGTCAAATTATGTGATTGCACTCACAGCCTCTGTTAAAGAAATCACGGAATCTTCGATATAGACATTTAATTTCTATAATTTCTCATGGAGGCGGCACGGTGGCTTAGTGGTTAGCACGTTCGCCTCTCAGCGCTAGGGATTCCCGGTTCGAATCCCCATCTGGGTGGAGTTTCCATGTTCTCCCCGTGTCTGCGTGGGTTTCCTCCGGGTTCTCCGGTTTCCTTCCACAGTCTAAAAACATGGATCAAGTTAATTGAATTCTCAAAATTGCCCCATTTAGAGTGTGTCTGTGTGGGTGAGTGTGTGCCCAGCGATGGATTGGCGCCCTGTCCTGGGTCTATCTGCCCAGCGCCCGAGACGTTCTCCCCTGGATGGGCAGGGGGAACCCCACCGCGACCCTAATAGAGGATAAGCGGGAGATAATGAATTTCTCATGGATTTATATTTCATATACGCCCCCTCTGTGTTTCGAACCATCTCTGCTTCTTGCCCATCCCCGTCGATGGCATATCGGAGATAGAAGCTGATAACTCTCCATTACCTTTGGCCTTGTGTAACATAACCCTCGCTGGGCCGGTCGGACGCTCCGTTATTTAATTTATGAGAGTAAGAAACACTTGGACTGTCGTCCCGCCGAGGGGTCAGCGTGGGCTGACGATCACAGGTTACCCGTTTGCATTTAGGACCACGACTTTGCCTCTTATCTCTATTGATGGGTTATATTGTGCGTCTTATCGTTCAACTAGTGCATGTCCCCATTTCAGTGTCACGCACGGCTGAGGACGCCGTTACAACGTGTATACTTAATGAATTATTTATTTGGACACCATTACCTGTTGGGCATATGGTGGGGGCATCAGCGTGGACGGGTCGCCCTGTGTGTGCAGTGTGTACGTCGAGGTGTGGTGTTTTATTACTCAACATGGTGGCTCAGTGGTTCCGGTGTTGGGTTCTCAACTTCTCGATGGAGGGTTTAAAGGTTGGGGGTTTAAATTCGGAGTCTAACAGAGGGATTTCAATGTGGGCCCTTGAGTCTGAACCCTTATTGCTTCAGGGGTACGGTGTTACTTATAGATGTGAATGAGACTGATGGTGGTGGTGGACGTGGTGGTGGTTTGCTGACTCAGTGGTCAGTGTCGTAAGTTTGGGAGCCTTCACTCGGTCTCGTTCGATTATAAGACTGAACAGCTCCACAATTTTACAACGTTATTGCCTTGGTGAATAATGCAGATCTGCACAGTTCGGGTTTTCCTTAAAATATTAATACCAGGGTCATAAAAATGTCCAGTTTCAGCTTCGTCATGAGAGTGTTGTGGAGGAGAATTTAGATTCTTTGACTAGCTCAACATTATTTATATTTTTTATCATAGCCGGCTATATTGAAATTCTTTTTTTTTATTAATTTTTTTTTCTTTGGTTTTATTAGTAAGTAAGATACATAGTTACAATAAGGACAAATTCAAAGAATTGGCTATATTAAATTTTAATTTAATTTTGAATTTATTTTTTAAATTTATTTTTTTTTCTTTTTATTTACTTTTCCTAATGTAATCTTTAAATGTGAAAATTTTAAATTCACTAATTGGGCTAAACTGGGTCCGTGAAACGTTTCATGTACCACATGTTGCATAAATGACAATAAAGTCTCTTTAAAGAGAGTAAATGACGATGGGGGCAATGCATGAAATACGACGTGAAGCATAAAGCACACCATCATTATTTCTCGTCAGCGCTCAGTCTGTAAACCTGGAGTCAGAGTGCAGAGTCAGCAAAAACGCCGCGTCCCTGATCTGAGAGAGTCGAGGGCTTAATGGGAGGATCGCGTAACCGTCATCATCTTAAATAATAAGAATAAACCGTAATAATAAAAAATCAACCATTCACACCCAGTCACACTTTTATTACCTCACACTCGCCTACCAGAGATTTCTTTGGTACTGGGGAAAGACCCCCAGGGCTCCCAGAGCAATTGCCATGCAAATACAGAGAGAACATGCAAAACTCTGCATAGAACAATTCTTATTGCACAGAGTGTTCTTACACTGAAACAAGAGAACCAACCTCTGCTTCAGAGCAGATCATTACACGCGAGTGTCCATCTGTGTGCAATACAAACCACGGTTGCCACAACTACTATAATTCCTCAAACAACAGTCGCCACAGCTACTATAATTCCTCAGCTAATGGTTGCCACATACTGTGATCATTTAAAACCATTGATTTCCACCACTGCAATCCATCAAACGACAGTTGCCACCAATAATATAATCCCACAACGGTTGCCCCAACTTCTAAAATCCATCAAACAGCAGTTGCCACTACAAATTTACACCCTCAAATAACACCACCATTGCGACACTCCATCAGACGATGGTTGCCACCATTAATACAATCCCACAAATACCACAGATGCTACAACTTATATAATTAATCAAACGACGGTTGCCACCACTAATACAGTCCCATCATTAGATCTTGTGAAAAGCAGAGATCATTAATCTTGATCAGTTCTACTGGTTATTAATTTTAATTGTACTAATATTAGTAACATGGCGGCACGGTGGCTTAGTGTTTTAGCACGTTCGCCTCCTATCCTGTCCTAGGTCTATCTGCCCAGCGCCCCAAACGTTCTCCCCTGGATGGGCATGGGGAACCCCACCGCGACCCTAATAGAGGATAAAGCGGGAGATAATGAATGAATGAACAATATTAGTAATAGTGCGGCGCGGTGGCTTAGTGGTTTAGCATGTTCTCCTCTCAGCACTAGGGATTCCCGGTTCGAATCCCCATCTGGGTGGAGTTTCCATGTTTTCCCCGTGTCCGCGTGGGTTTCCTCCGGGTTCTCCGGTTTCCTCCCACAGTCCAAAAACACGGATCAAGTCAATTGAGTTCCACAAATTGCCCCATATAGAGTGTGTGAGTGAGTGTGTGCCCAGCGATAGATTGGCGCCCTGTCCTGGGTGAATCTGCCCAGCGCAGATTCCCCCCCCCCCCCCCGACACTAATATAGGATAAAGCGGAAGATGATGTATGGATAATATTAGTAACAGATTAATGCCACTGAAGCTGTAGAGATTGCGAGTTGAAGCATTAATTGTTTTTGTTTCTTGTCATTTCGTTCAGGATGCTGCGGCTGGGGTGCTGTACGGCTCTGCTCCTGGCGCTCAGACTGGTCCTGGGTCTGCCCTGGATGCAGAGTCTTCCTTCAGTTCTTATCCTCTTTCTGGGAACCGGAGGATGGAACTCGCTACGCATTTTTTTCAAGACCATTGGCCGCGATTTGCAGTAAGTGTTTGGGGTTGAAAGTGTAATATGTGTGAGAACCTCCGTTCTGTGGAGGTTCTGTGGTTCTGTGCGGTCACGCCAAACTCATCCCTACATACCTTCATGGATGCTGAAATACAAGAGGGCCTTCCCCAAACTGTTTCTATAATATTAGGAGGTCAATAAGTTGCCCCTTTTGCATTGGAACTCAGACTTTTTATAGATTGTCAGACCAACCGCGGCTAGAACGCTTCTAATCAATAGAACGCCGTTGGACATGCGACGTTTCCTCAAGCGTGGACCGGTTGCCTCAGCAAACTGTTAACACGGGCTTCCGTTATTGTCTCACTTCGAGGAATTGTGTCAGCTGTTGCCCTGTGGTAATCAGTGAACACACAGATCAACAGATACGGTGAAGCGATATCAGGGGTCCAGCCCTTTACCTCAGCCAGCCGTTCGATACCATCCGCTCTAACAGAGTGACCCTGTAGCAGCATCAGATTGAGATCCAAACTCTTAAAAGATTGGCTACTATAGAAAATGTTTACGAAAAAATCCTGATACACATATCGACTCGGTTGTAGATGGATAGAATACGTTATTTATCCCGAATGAATTTTAGCAATTTGAATTTATTTATTTATATATATATATATATATATATAATTTAAGCAATATAGTGTTTTAGATTTTAAATGTCCGATATGCCAACCGGCGGCACGGTGGCTTAGTGGTTTAGCATGTTCTCCTCTCAGCGCTAGGGATTCCCGGTCCGAATCCCCATCTGGGTGGAGTTTCCATGTTCGCCCCGTGTCCGCGTGGGTTTCTTCTGGGTTCTCCGGTTTCCACAGTCCAAAAAACATAGATGAAGGTCAATTGAATTTTCCAAATTGCACCACCCAGCGAAAGATTGGCGTCCTGTCCTGGGTGTATCTGCCCAGCGCCCGAAACGTTCTCCCCTTGGGATCAACTTGGGATTGAACTCTGTCCTTAATTTTTGATATGTGGTTCCACGGCACCGTGGACCTCCTAGAACCTTATAAGAACCTTATAAGAACCTTAGAAGTCTAGATCATTATCAGGGCGTTGAGAACCAGAGTTTCACCGAGTGTGGATGTGGTAGAAACTGAGTTACACCCCCCCCCCCCTCTTAAAAAGAGGACAAAGGCGGGGGGGGGGGGTTTCCTCTGGTAGCCTGTAACGCAGCTTTTTCTCGTTCTCCTGGCTCCGGCGGAGGACGTAGCTGTTGATTGGCTCAGAAGAACCCCGACTGGTTCAACTCGTCCAGCTGAAAGGTTTAAACGAGCCTCAGGTTCAGGTTTGTTTAATGCAGGCCGTGTGGGACAGTCGTAGGGTTGTGATGAAGCACCTTTTATGTCTTCCAGGTCCGATCCGAGTCTGATGATCTTTATTGATTGGTTATCTTTATTGATTGGTTATCTTTATTAGCAGTTCTGGATGAAAGGTCATGTGTGATAAGTTATACAGGAGTGCACACACATGCTGCTTCGTGCCATTGTGTCAGCTCCAGGACGGGAACTCCCTGTCCCTTAAGGGGGGGGGTCTGTACTCGTAACTGACAGGTTTACTATAAACAATGATGATTACACACTCACCGGCCCGGTACACGCCCTTGTTTCTTGACTGAATATCAATTTGATCGGCTCCAGTCGGCATACAGAGGGCCTTTGTAGTTCTATAAATCAGACTCTAAATACATTAAAGGTGCTTATTGGAGATCCTACAACAGTCCCAGACAGCTTGTGCTTAAGGATTGCAACCTGAAGGTCTCGGGTTCGATTCCCGGACCCATCGAGTGCAATGACTGAAGTTCAAGTCATGTATTTATAAAGCACGTTTTACAATAACACATCGTCACCAAGCAGCTTTAAAGTTTTAAAGCCTTCAAACCCGCAAAGAGCAAGCCGAAGCAACAGTGGCAAGACAAAAACTCCCTGTTGTGTTGTTATTTTAGGCGGCATGGTGGCTTAGTGGTTTAGCATGTTCTCCTCTCAGCACAGGGGATTCCCAGTTCGAATCCCAATCTGGGTTCTCCGGTTTCCTCCCACAGTCCAAAAAACATGGCTCACGATCAAATGGGTTCTCCAAATTGCCCCAAATAGACTATGTCTGTGTGAGTCCAGTGATAGATTGCCCCCCTGTCCTGGGTGTATCTGCCCAGTGCCTGACACGTTCTCCCCTGGATGGGCATGGGGAACCCCAAATTATCTTCCGCTTTATCCTCTACTAGGGTCGCAGGGGGGTTCCCCATGCCCATCCAGGGGAGAACGTTTCGGGCGCTGGGCAGATACACCCAGGACAGGGCGCCAATCTATCGCTGGACACACACTCACTCACACAGACACACTCTATATGGGGCAATTTGGAAAACTCAGTTGACTTGATCCATGTTTTTGGACTGTGGGAGGAAACCGGCGAACCCGGAGGAAACCCACGCGGACACAGGGAGAACATGGAAACTCCACCCAGATGGGGATTCGAACCGGGAATCCCTAGTGCTGAGAGGAGAACATGCTAAGCCACCGTGCCGCCATGGTGTAATTAAATTTTCCTAAAGCCATGATTTCCGAGCTCAAAGCGTCAGCAGTAACCTCCCGGTCGTTCCACGCAGCGCGGCCGGCGTTCTCCTGAAGGTCAAGCTGAACGTGAAGCGGCACCTGCGAGAGCGGAACACCCTGCCCCGGATCTTCGCGGAGACGGTGGCGAAATACGGCGACAAGACGGCGCTGATCTTCGAGGGGACGGGCGAAAAGTGGAGCTTCAGGCAGCTGGACGAATACTCGGACCGCGTGGCCAACCTGCTGTACGGGCGTGGCTTCAGGGAGGGCGACGTGGTGGCGCTGTTCATGGAGAACCGCTCGCAGTACGTGGGTCTCTGGCTGGGCATGGCCAAGATCGGCGTGGAGGCGGCGCTCATCAACTTCAACCTGCGCATGGAGGCCCTGGTGCACTGCGTCAACATCTCCAACGCCAAGGCCGTGGTGTTCGGGAGCGAGCTGAATGAAGGTGAGTGGATGCTCGCTGGACAACTTCTTTAAATGTCACAGCGGCGTGTGCTTTGTTCTCCTAGTTTTCAGCTCGAGTGCAAACGTTTTAAAGGCGTTGTAGAACAACGTTGGTATAACGCCAAAGCGTCACATCGCACTATTCGTATAATGACTCTGACAGACCTTACAGCTCATTGGTTACGGTGCCTGGGCTTCATGAGGGCAATTATTTTTTTCATTCATCCATCCATTATCTTCCGCTTTATCTTTTTTTCTACTAGGGTCATGTGGGGGGGGGGGGGGGGGGCATGCCCACCCAGGGGAGAACTTTTCAGGCACTGGGCAGATACACCCAGGACAGGACGCCAGTCTATCACTGGACACACACTCACTCACACAGACACAATCTATATGGGGCAAGTTGCAGCATTCAATTCACCTTGATTCATGTTTTTGGACATGGGGAGAACATGGAAACTCCACCCAGATCGGAACGTTTGGAACTGGTTTTGTCTAAACATCCATCCATTATCTTCAGCTTTATCCTCTATTAGGGTCGCTGGGGGGTCTTCCCCATGCCCATCCAGGGGAGAACGTTTCAGGCGCTGGGCTGATACATCCAGGACAGGGCGCCAATCTATCACTGGACATACACTCACTCACACACACACACTTTATATGGGGCAATCTGGAGAACTCAATTGACTTGATCCATGTTTTTGGACTGTGGGAGAAAACCGGAGAACCCGGAGGAAACCCACGCGGACACGGGGAGAACATGGAAACTCCATCCAGATGGGGACCGGAAATCCCCAGCGCTGAGAGGAGAACATGCAAAACCACAAAGCCACCGTGCAGCCCTAAACGTCCATTATATTCATCTATTATTTTTTTTAATTATTAGAATGGTTGTCTGAAAGAGTCACGAACCACAGGGTTTAAAAACACACACGCACAACACCGCATCAACAATTATCCACCACCTAAATAACACATGCCCTGTGGTGAAGGTGTACAGTAGTCTGAGCCTGAACCCCCAAAGAGCAGGCTGAAGCGACAGTGGCAAGACAAAACTCTCACTTGGGTTGTTTTGCATGTATCACAGGAATGACATCATGCATATTCATATTATTATTATTATTATTATTCTTGCCTCATTATCATATCATCTGAATATAGATTAGGAGATTAAATCTAATCTAATCACGAAAAGGAAATGGTCCTCCAGTCCTGAAGCAGCAACTTCCTGTTGAAGCAGCATGAACAAGGGCCAGTTGTAAATGAAGTAATGTGTGGGGGAGGATCTGAATGTATCGAGCCGTCGTCAGGGCAACGGGGGGGGGGGGTTTACTACATCAACGCGGTTGTGCAATGGATGAGGGCGGTGACGCAAGCAGGAAGTGAAATCTGGCCCAAGGTAAATGTGAGCGCAAGGCTCTGGAATGTCGGCACAGCGTTTCGGTTTTAAAACACCGTTCGGCGGGGCAGGTGGTGAGGGTTTGAGGTGAGGGGGGCAGGTGGTGAGGGTTTGAGGTGAGGNTGAGGTGAGGGGGGCAGGTGGTGAGGGTTTGAGGTGAGGGGGGCAGGTGGTGAGGGTTTGAGGTGAGGGGGGCAGGTGGTGAGGGTTTGAGGTAAGGGGGGCGTGTGAGGTGACGGCATGAAGCTCCAGTCACCCCGCGGGCCGCCCCGTAACAGGAGAGCGCCGAGTCAGCAGTTTCTTTAAGGGGTTTGAGTCGAGCTCACCGGATCCGTCTCTGATTTCGACCTTCATATCCTTCCTGTGTCTCACTTTTGAGGTCGAGCGCAAAGCTGCACGTCGCTGAGAACACAAATATATACACACACACACACACACACACACACACACACTCACACACACACACACACACACACGTTCTGACAGTACACGCCCACAAACCAAGGTTCTGCAGTGGGACCCCTCACATACAGTCCTGAACTCGGGGGGGGGTTGCCATGCCCATGCCCATCCAGGGGAGAACATTTTGGGCGCTGGGTGGATACACCCAGGACTGGACTATCACTGGACACACACTCACTCACACACACACACTCTATATGGGGCAATTTTGGAGAATTTCATTGACCTTGATCCATGTTTTTGGACTGTGGGAGGAAACCGGAGAACCTGGAGGAAGCCCACGCGGACACGGGGAGGACATGAAAACTCCACGCAGATGGGGATTCAAACTGGGAATCCCTAGCGCTGAGAGGAGAACATGCCAACCACTAAGCCACCGTGCCGCCCTCTGTGGAGACTCTAAAAGAGGTGGAGCATTCTCAATCACAGAAACACGTCGGGTCTGCGACGTCGTTTTAATCGAATGGCAATCCGCCAAAGTCAGAAACCGCGTCAGACTCTTCAAGGGAACGACATGCGGCACTCTGATTGGGTTTGCGATGTTGTGTCCCGCAAATGGTGTAAACGCCGACTGACGTGTAATCGGCCATTCTACGCGGTTAAAATGGCAGCCCGGCAAAGTCAGACACCTGCGTCAGACTCTTCGAGGGAACGGCATGCGGCACTCTGATCGGCTCATCATTACGTGATGCCAAAACACACCCATGAATCATGTGGTCACGACAGCCGGACACGGACACGCCCTGAATCGAACTGAGGGGTGTGCGATTAACGGGTGTTTTAAAAAAAAAGAATAAATAAATAATAAAGTGAAGCCTCTCGATTCGCTCCTTGGTGTAAAGAGTATATAAACCTCCTCAGGGTCCTAAAGAGTAAGAATGTCAGATGTCATGGTAACCGAAGCAACACATACACTTAATTAATGGTCATTTCATCTGACGGGGCACAGTATTAAGCTTTCACCTTTAAACCCCTGTCCCGTCTCCCTCAGCCATGTGTGAGGTGCACAGCTCGATGGGGAGGACGGTCAGTCTCTTTTGTTCTGGCGACTGGAATCCCAAAGGTGTTCCCGAGGGAACCGAGTGTCTGGAACCCCTCCTGAACGCCGCGCCCACTCACAAGCCGACACCACCGCAGCGCGGCTTCACCGGTGAGTCCCGTACCGCGATGCTATGTTTTGTTGTAACATTTGCATTTAGTCATTTAGCGGACGCTTTTATCCAAAGCGACTTACAAATGAGAACGTCACAAGTCAGAAGTTATAGAGAAAACCAGCTACACTGTAAATTCATCAATCCTGATTGTTATTTCATGCTGCGCCCCCCCCCCCCTTTTTAAAAAAATTTTTTTTTCAACAACAGGTATTTGTTAAAGAGATGCGTCTTCAGTAGTTTCTTAAAACTGTTTAGTGATTCTGCTTTACGGACAGAGTTGGGAAGATGGTTCCACCATTTGGAAGTGGTGAACGCCATGGGGTGCGAATGAGCGCCTCGGTGAGGTGGAACCACCAGGTGGCGATCATCACTGTAGCGGAGTGAACGAGTCAGAGTGTATGTAGAAAAGATAGTGACGGTAGGAGGGGGACGATCCAGAAATGGTTCTGTAGGACAGAGTCAGTTGGGGGTTAAACACAAGTCGGGCTGCGGAGTTTTGAATTACCGTATTTTCCGGACCATAAGGCGCAGTCTGAATTACGGGGTCTATTTCTGTATTTGAGCCACGTATAAGGCGCACCGTACTATAAGGCGCAGTCTGAATTAGGGACTCCATTTCTGTACGGTACTTATTCTGTACGGCTCCGTATTATAAGGCACTTACTGAAACATACGATCTAAAAGAAAAGTAAAGGATGTAAAACGCTGATTTATAATTAAAGTTTATTCTACTACTTGACAAATCACATTATTTTAATCCCTCTTCTCCCACAAATCCATCAAAGTCCTCGTCTTCTGTGTCTGAATTAAAAAGCTGTTTCACTATCGAGCACTCCGGTGTCCCTCTCATCGATGTCTGAGTCCGTCAGCAACGATGCCGGCTTTCGTGAAAGCTCAGACAACGGTTACAGCAGAACCCTCAGCCCAGGCCTCCACAATCCGTTTACAGACGGTGGTGTAACTCGCCCGCCGCCGCCTCCCGAGTTTTAGTAAACCTGTGTTCGCCGTCTATCATCCATCGCTCCCACGCCGCTCGCGACTTTACTTTAAACGCCCCGTTTACGCCAATGTCCAGCGGTCGGAGTTCTTTATTTAATCCTCCCGGAATGACGGCGAGCTCCAAATTAATTTTCTTCACTCGGCTTTTCTGTGAGATGAGCGCGCATGGAGTCACAGATCAGCAGGGCGGCGATGTGTGGAGAAAAAAACCACCCGGTCGCACAACAACAGAATTTATAGAATTTGGAACTCAGTACACGTATAAGGCGCACCGGATTATAAGGCGCACGTCCGATTTCTGGGAATATTTTAGGCTTTTAGGTGTGCCTCATAGTCCGGAAAATACGGTAGTCGAAGAGGTCTGATTGTGGAAGCTGGGATACCGGCAAGTAGCGCATTACGATAATCAAGCCGGGATAGGACGCAGGCTTGAACGAGCAGTGGGGTCGCATGTTCAGTCGAGAAGGGTCTGATCTTCCAGATGTTGTAAAGAAGGAATCTGCAGGAACGGGCGGTTTTTGATCACATGATCAGAGAGTTTAAGGTGGGAGTCTATTGTGAAACCGAGCTTCCGGACCGTAACGTAAAACCCTCTCTATTCTCTCGGTGCGCATTTTGTGAATCTATTTTTTAACGGGGGGTCTGTGAAGCGGCAGCAGCCTGCAGGAACAAGTGACCTGTTGTAACTCTTTTATCCCCGTCCATCTGCAGACCGGCTCTTCTATATTTACACGTCTGGAACCACCGGGATGCCGAAAGCTGCCATCGTCGTGCACAGCAGGTACACAATCTATTTGTTATACATAACTGCCTCCTCTTTACTTCATTCATTATCTCCCACTTTATCCTCTATTAGGGTCGGGGGGGTTCCCCATGCCCATCCAGGGGAGAACGTTTCGGGCGCTGGGTCGATACACCCAGGACAGGGCGCCAATCTATCACTGGACACACACTCACTCACACTCACATACACACTCTATATGGGGCAATTTGGAGAACTCAATTGACTTGATCCATGTTTTTTGGACTGTGGGAGGAAACCGGAGAACCCGGAGGAAACCCACGCGGACACGGGGAGGACATGGAAACTCCACCCAGATTGGGATTTGAACCAGGAATCCCTAGTGCTGAGAGGAGAACATGCTAAACCACTGTGCCACCCACTTCTCCATTCATTTATTATCTCCCGCTTATCCTCTATTAGGGTCGCGGTGGGGTTCTCCATGTCCATCCAGGGGAGAACGTCTCGGGCGCTGGGCAGATAGACCCAGGACAGGGCGCCAATCCATCGCTGGGCACACACTCACTCACACACACACTCTATAGGGGGCAATGTTTTTTGAGAATTCAATTAACTTGATCCATGTTTTTGGACTGTGGGAGGAAACCGGAGAACCCGGAGGAAACCCACGCGGACACGGGGAGAACATGGAAACTCCACCCAGATTGGGATTTGAAGGAATCCCTAGTGCTGAGAGGAGAACATGCTAAACCACTAAACCACTGTGCCGCCCACTTCTCCATATTAGTTTTTCACTTTATTCTCGCTCTACGGACCGGATTTATTGGGCGTCTCATTCTTCTTTATCCTCTTTATTTATGCAGATATTACCGGATGGCTGCTCTGGTTTACTACGGTTTCAGGATGCGGTCGGCGGACGTGCTGTACGACTGTCTGCCTCTCTATCACTCCGCAGGTAAAACAAACGCGAGGGTGCAGCGCGCTTGCAGTGCAGATAAACAGGAGGGTTGAGTCAGAATGGGCTGTGTAAAACCCTGCACATTCCAATATGTGGTTCTATGTGACCGTGGCGCCCTCTGCTGGCAGCAGGCCAGAGGAATAATCATATTACAGTGATGCTTTAATACAGTGCTTCACTCTGCTCCATTTCAATCTGCTCGTAGGGAACATCGTGGGTGTCGGTCAGTGTCTGATCCACGGCATGACCGTCGTCATCAAGAGGAAGTTCTCGGCGTCCAAGTTTTGGGACGACTGTATTAAATACAACTGCACGGTGAGTGGGATTTGCGTTCCGTATGTACTGTAGCATCTCGGGGTACATTTATACTACGTTGCTATGGTAACGAGGTACGAGACAGTGAAAACGGAACGTATTAAGTCATCCATTAAGTTATCGCTTTATCCTGTATATTAGGGTCGGGGAGGGGGTCCCCATGCCCATCCAGGGGAGAACGTTTTAGGCGCTGGGCAGATACACCCAGGACAGGGCGCCAATCCAACACTCACAGAGACACGCACACATACACACTCAATATGGGGCAATTTGGAGCATTCAATTTACCTTGATCGATGTTTTTGGACACGGGGAGAACATGGAAACAGATTGGAATTCGAACCGCCACTACGTTTAGAACTGGTTTTGTCTAAAAAGTCATCCATCCTTTATCTTCAGCTTTATCCTCTATTAGGGTCGGGGGGGGGGCAATCTATCACTGGACACACACTCACCCCTACACACTCTATATGGGGCAATTTGGAAAATTCAATTGACCTTCATCCATGTTTTTGGACTGTGGGAGAAAACCGGAGAACCCGGAGGGACCCCACGTGGACACGGGGAGAACATGGAAACTCCACCCAGATGGGGATTCGAACCGGGAATCCCTAGTGCTGAGAGGAGAACATGCTAAACCACTAAGCTACCGTGCCGCCATATCACATGATTATATATATAATATATATAATATATAAACAGAAGAGCATCACACACACCCCATTGAACCTGAGGAACAACACGTCTCCATAAGACGTTCCAAATGCTGTCCCACTTTAGAACTTGAGGACTTGCTCGGGATCGTGATGCTCCTCTTGGCCGTGTGTACAGATCATTCAGTACATCGGGGAGATCTGCCGGTACCTGCTGAACCAGCCGGTGCGACCGACGGAGAAGCAGCACCGAGTGCGCATGGCGCTGGGCAACGGACTGCGGCTGTCGATCTGGGAGGAGTTCAGTCGGCGCTTCAACGTGCCGCAGATCGCCGAGTTCTACGGGGCCACCGAGTGCAACTGCAGCCTCGGCAACTTCGACAACAAGGTAAGGCTACGCTTTTAGGGAATCCATACATCCATCAACTCCCGCTTTATCCTCTATTTGGGGGGTGGGGGTTCCCCATGCCCATCCAGGGGAGAACCGTTTTGGGCGCTGGGCAGATACACCCAGGACAGGACATCGTTTTAAATGCAAGTTAAGTACAGAAGTGCATAACCTGTGTGTGTGTGTAGACTGGCGCCTGTGGCTTTAACAGTCAGATCCTGCCCTACGTCTACCCGATTCGTCTGGTCAAGGTGAACGAAGAGACCATGGAACTGATAAGAGGACCAGATGGAGTCTGCATACCCTGTGGGCCGGGTCAGCATCACCAACATATTTATAGATCTATATACTTCATTCAGTCATTATCTTCCACCTTATCCTCTGTTAGGGTCGCGGGGGGTTCAAATCCCCCACCAGGGGGGAACCTTTCGGGCACGGAGCAGATAGACCCAGGACAGGACACCAATCTATCCCTGGACACACACTCACTCACACAGACACACTCAATATGGGGCAATTTGGAGAATTCAATTGACCTTGATCCATGTTTTTTGGACTGTGGGAGGAAACCAGAGAACCCGGAGGAAACCCACACGGACACAGGGAGGACATGGAAACTCCACCCAGATTGGGATTCGAACTGGGAGTCCCTTGTGCTGAGAGGAGAACATGCTAAACACTAAGTCACTGTGCCGCCCCCTATATACTTCAGTATTTATTAATTCTATGAATAAGCTCCGCCCTAACCCTCCTCCTTCCTCGCCGAATACATAACCCTGCTCTGTGAACGTCCCCATCACCTGCGTGACCATGCACAATCCATGGTCTATTGTACTCCCCTCATATCTAACCCAAACGGGCCCGGTGATGCTCTCCCTTCTGGTCTCAGGTGAACCCGGTCAGCTGGTCGGCAGGATCATTCAGAACGACCCGCTCAGACGCTTCGACGGCTACGTCAACCAGAGCGCCACCAACAAAAAGGTGGCGCAGAGCGTCTTCAAAAAAGGAGACAGCGCCTACCTGTCAGGTACGCCGGCGTCCCGGAAACAGAAATCCATCTGCGCAGTGTAACGCTTTTTAAACGGACACTTCGTCAATTTAAAAAAAAAATTTATGGTGCTGCTTTAAGAGACAGACACTCGCCCATTCTAATTACCAGAGACGTATTCGTCCCAATTATTCATTCATTCATTCATTATCTCTCGCTTTTATCCTCTATTAGGGTCGCAGGAGGGGGGGTTCCCCATGCCAATTCAGCGGAGAACATTTCGGGCGCTGGGCAGATACACCCAGGACAAGACGCCAATCTGTCATTGAATACACACTCACTCACACAGACACACTCTATATGGGGCAATTTGGAGAACTCAATTGACTTGATCCATGTTTTTGTGTGGGAGGAAACTGGAGAACCCGGAGGAAACCCACGCAGACACGGGGAGGACATGAAAACTCCACCCAGATGGGGATTCAAATTCCCCATGCCCATCCAGGGGAGAAGGTTTCGGGCGCTGGGCAGATAGACCCAGGACAGGCCGTCAATCTATCACTGGGCACTCAACTCACTCACTCACACACATATATATGGGGCAATTTGGAGCACTCAATTGACTTGATCCATGTTTTTGGATTGTGGGAGGAAACCGGAGAACCCGGAGGAAACCCACGCGGACACGGGGAGAAGATGGAAAGAACAGATGGGGATTCGAACTGGGAATCCCTAACGCTGAGAGGAGAACATGCTAAACCACTAAGCCACTGTGCCAAAAATGTTCCTTTAAAAACTAGACAAAGAAAAAAAATGATATAAGCTGTATAAATAAAAGTATTGGGACACGCCTCTTTTCACCTTAAAGTCCTACGTGGATTCAAAGGTTTAAAATAAGGACATAATTAGGACCACAGAATGTCCTCGCTGTGTTCTCTCTGTGTGACATGTGGAACGGAACCCGTTTGGAGGGTTCTACGTTCCAGTTGAATGGACTCTGTTGGATCCTGCATGGACATGGACACGTTCGTTAAGTTCCATGTAGACGAGCTCTATAAGGGAAGCGAAGTTGACGCCGCCGTTTGTCCTGCAGGAGACGTTCTGGTAATGGATGAGTACGGCTACATGTACTTCAGGGACCGTACCGGAGACACGTTCCGCTGGAAGGGGGAGAACGTCTCCACCACCGAGGTGGAAGGGACACTGAGCCGCTTGCTGGACATGAAGGACGTGGTGGTTTACGGGGTGGAGGTGCCAGGTACGACGCGTTGTTACGATCTTTGTCTTTTAAAGTGTTCAAACTTTAGCCCTTTGATCTTTCTTTGATCTAAACGGACGTCACGCTTTTATTTCATTACATCAGAACACAGACCCAAGACTAAAGGTGCTGTGTGACATCACCGTGACATCACAGACACAGATTCTGGTTGCACCCGCAGAAGACTAGTTAATCATTCATTCATTGTCTCCCGCTTATCCTCCATTAGGGTCGCGGTGGGGCTCCCCATGCCCACCCAGGGGAGAACGTCTCGGGCACTGGGCAGACAGACCCAGGACAGGGCGCCAATCCATCGCTGGGCACACACTCACTCACACAGACACACTCTATATGGGGCAATTTTGAGAATTCAATTAACTTGATCCATGTTTTTGGACTGTGGGAGGAAACCGGAGAACCCGGAGGAAACCCACGCAGACACAAGGAGAACATGGAAACTCCATCCAGATGGGGATTCGAACCCCCCTGAGAGGAGAACATGCCAACCACTAAGCTACCGTGCTGCCTCAGAAGACTAGTTAATGAAGTTCAATTAATTAAGTAAAAATAAAGTAAAAAAATAAGTGTAAATTAAATTGCTTACAGTTACTAATGCACTATATTATAAAAAAACAAGGTTTGAGTCATTAATGCGTTAATTAAAAGCATAAATGGTAATAATCTGGACTTTAATGATGTAATCTTGTTCTATATTTAACAATCAATGAATCTGATGAACAATCAGATACTGCCATCTAGTGGCCAAATTACAAAACGCTGCTTATAAAAATCAATGAAAATGTAATGTATTGTATATCACGCATTGATATGAATGTGAAGCGCTCAGAGGTGTGTGTTATTGTTAATGATGTCACAAACGGCTCAGCCAATCAGGTTTAAGGACCCTGAATGTCCTGCTTTATAAGAAGCTGCATAGAAGTTTTGCACAGAAGCTGCATGTGTTCATGTGATCCCATTTATCACACACACACACACCATTATTTACATGATACATGATATCACGGATTACAGATGCAGGAGGAAGCCGGGTTTTTCCCTCTGTAGTGAACTAATAAAGTTCTTTGCTGTTTATATAATAAAGAGACAAAGCAGATGATGTCACCAAAGTCACGACTCGAATACGCAGACCCGAAATGTCGACTGATCGTAACCTCTGCATGCGTTCACGGCGACACAACACTGTCATTTAAATCTGCTGTCAAAAAAAAAAAATTTTTTTTTTTTTAAAATTTTTAAATCACTGATTTATTTTTCCTCTCTTAAAATCTTTACACGTCATTTAGGGTCCGAGGGAAAAGCCGGCATGGCCGCCATCGCTGACCCAGACCATACCACGGATCTGGAAAAGTTCAGCCGCGAGCTGGAGAAGGCGCTGCCCCCTTATGCCCGGCCCGTGTTCCTGCGCTTTCTGCCTGAAGTCGACAAAACAGGTAAAAAAAAAATAATAATAATATATATATATATATTCATTCATTCATTTATTATCTCCCGCTTATCCTCTATTAGGGTCGCGGTGGGGTTCCCCATGCCCATCCAGGTGGAGAACGTTTCGGGCGCTGGGCAGATACACCCAGGACAGGGTGCCAATCCATCGCTGGGCACACACTCACTCACACAGACACACTCTATATGGGGCAATTTGGAGGATTCAATTAACTTGATCCATGTTTTTGGACTGTGGGAGGAAACCGGAGAACCTGGAGGAAACCCATGCGGAAACGGGGAGAACATGGAACCTCCACCCAGATGGGGATTCGAACCAGGAATCCCTAGTGCTGAGAGGAGAACATGCCAACCACTAAGCCACCGTGCCACCTATTATATATATATATATATTTTTTTTTTTTTTGGTTGATGTGTGCTCATTACTTTATATATAAAACGCTCTAAACTTGAGATGAACCTGTCCATGAGAACAGACCCCTGTATTAACCCCCCATCTCTTTGATCCTCTGCTCTAAAGGGACCTTCAAGTTTCAGAAGACGGACCTGCGTCGCGAAGGCTTCGACCCGAGCGTGGTTTCTGATAAGCTCTACTTCCTGGACTGCACTAAAGGATCCTACGTGACGCTGAATGTAGAACTGCATCGTAACATCGCCTCAGGGAAGCAGAAACTATAAAAGGGACTCCGGCCGGCTGCACGCACCCCCTCCAACCCCCGGCCCCGGGACCCCCTCTGCTATTTTAGTTCCGTCCCTCGTTACCTCAGCAGCCGCCGCGAGGGGCAACCGGACCCCCCAACAACCCCCCCCAAACACTGTATCAGACCGAGGAGCCGGTGCAACTCGGCCCAATCTGCACGATGGCTGCGGCTGCTCCGAACGTTCCCCCGACGATCTGCCTGCGCAAGAGAACCGGCGATACCGCGACGTGCAATGTCAACATCCAGCCACACGGAGCCGCACGCCCACGCGGTCCAAGCTATTTATTCAACGCACCAAAAATATTTAAGACGTAGATTAGCACCTATTTATATACACTGCTTCGGCGGCATTGGACGCGCTGCGTCGGTGTCGTCTTCTGGACCGGCAGGGGGCGCCGTTTTGGTTTTTGTCCTGGATTTAAGAGCGAGTTGTCTTTGTGGCGTAGGAATGGACCGGCGAGCACGTGGACACGCCGCCGTCGTGCAGGATGGGTACCAGCGTCGGTATTTAATTTTTTTTTTTTTTTTTTTTTTTTTTTTTTTCGTTAATTGGAAAGCTTTGCATGGAGGCCTGTACTGATTCTACAGTGAACAGCACCACCACCACCACCACCGCCCACATGCTCACCACCTCAAGGCGTACGATGCTTATGACTGGTGGGGGAGGACGAGGGGGAAGCATGACGGTCGTCCCCGCACCGTGATTTCGGATTTTACTGCATCAGCATGAACAAAGCACTGTGCCTTACTGTGAGCTACACACCTGGCCACGCCCGACTTCTGAGCTCCGCCTCTCCATCCATCCATCCCTCCAGTCTCCATACAGCAGCCGGGTTCTGTCGCGGTTCTTCTCGATCCTGATGGCAGTAGAGTAGCACGTGGGCCGAACGTACGCCGATCCAAACTCCGTCGCGGTGCCGTTGTGACCTGTAGGGGGCAGAAAGAACTCTAGATCAACGGTTTCATAGTGTTAGCAACATTTAGATTAAGGTTTTACTACAGTAAGCATCGCATCTGCACACCAGTCTTAAAGTCATGTCCATTCTAACGGAACATTGAACCCTCAACGCTGCTTCGTAACCAAACGGGACACGGAGAACACGTTCCGTTCGACATGTTACACAGAGAGAACACAGTGAGGTCGTTCTGTAGTCCGAATTATGTCCTTATTTGGAACCTTTAAATCCATTTTTTTTTTTAAATCACCATCATCACGTTCTGCGTGAAGAACTCAATGTTTTTTAACGTGGATTTTCCTCGTCTACATCACTGGATCCTCTAAATCAACAATAATTATAATTATAATAATAATAATAATACTGTACTGCTATGTTTAAACAGTCCATACATTACACCATAGTGAGGCGGGACTACGGTCAGCCAATCAATAATCCATCTTTGACCCAAAATACCAAATATGGACATAAGGACTACAGAATGATGCACGACCCCATTGGTGGCATCATTTTGGTGTGAAGGTACCCTCAGTGGTATTATTTTTATGTTTTTCTTAACGAACCAGATATGATTCAGTAATTAAGGCCCTATATGGTATTATGTTTAAAATCGGTTGGGGGGGGTTGGAAGGTCAATTCCTCCATCCTTCCACCCCCCCCCCCCCCTCTTCTCCGAAACTCCTGAAAGCGCTCAGGCTCATAAAGCAGAAGTAACAGTACCGTATTATTACTCGGTTCTAACCCCCCCCCCCCCCCCCCCCCCCCCCCCCCCCCCCCCCCCCCCCCCCCCCCCCCCCCCCCCCCCCCCCCCCCCCCCCCCCCCCCCCCCCCCCCCCCCCCCTGAGTAATTGGGGCGTCGGTACTGAGGGATTGTGGGATACGGTGTGACGCCTGCACGCTCAGTGCACTGTAATGTGTTGGGTGTACGTTTGTTTCCTTTTCTTTGCGTCGTCCTTTTATTTATTTGACCAAATCGGTTCGTATTAATCTGCTTTAAATGGTTGGGAGCTTTTATTCGTGTTTATTTGATTTCGCGTTCTCAGTTCGGGGTTTTTTTTTTAGGAGAGAGCAGGCGCGAATGCCGAGCCGAGGGGTTGTACTCTGACGGCTGGTGGCGCTCCTATGACAGCAGAGCGCCCCCGTGAGGCGACACTGCCAAGGAATCTCTCTCTTAAAGGCCTCGGATTCAGAGTCTGTCTTTAGTCTGATGCCCGGCAGCAGACACACACTGCATAAACGCACAGTGTATTCACCAAACGCACACGAAACGGGCGCCAGGTCCTTTAAAAATCAACCTGTGTAAATTCACAGCTACGAAACCAGGTCCTGGTTGTTGTTATTGACCCCCGCAGGGTCCTGAATTAGACTCGGAGGGATGCGTTTGCCTCATTGGATCAGACTCGGGATGGAAATCGTCTGAGTCTTTAGTATGAACAAGTGTTTTAGATCAGATCTCCCAAAAAACCCATGTCCCATGTTTGTTGACGTCCCCTGAGCTGACGTCCCCCTGGGCTGTACGTGTGGGATGGGCGTGGCATGGGCCGCGGCATCATTTCTAACCGCTGTCACTAAAACCCAGGGCCAGCAGCGTTTCCAAAAGTCTCCAAAGCACAAAAAGCAGCTCTGTCCATAACCAAGAAATGCACTGAATGGTCAAAAGTACTGGGACACCCACACAATACACCCACGGGAACCCAGAAGTCCTAATAAACGCATACAATCAATGGCTCACGAACTGTCTACAGCCAGATTAAAAATCACACCCCAAAAAAAGGGGTTTTATTTGTATGGGACAGATTTTTGTTCTGATTTTGGGTGAATAGATTATCCGGTGTGTGTCTGCTCTCTGAATCCAGATGTTTTGGGTTTTTTTACAATCTGCAATCTGCTGTCCTGTTTCAGCTCCAAATATAAATCCAAAGACGAAGTCTGCACTATACAACACAACTGCATAAAGCGGCCCAATGCAGGATCCTTACAAATCAATAAATAAGAAGCAAGCTGAACCTTTTTGCTTTGTCCTATAGAGGGCGGTGTGGACCCCAAAATCCTGCAGGCAGGCTGCGTTTGATTCGGATAAAGAGCTGATTCAGTAATAAACCACTGTGTTTATGTCGGGAATGATGATTAAAAATGTGTTTTGATGTTTAGATCATTTGCTCCGAGACCAAACTTTGTTTGGAGCAGTTTTCTAAGCCGGGGAGGTTTTTTTAAGTTTTGGTAACGACATGAAGGACCTGTCACTCAAATTAAATCAGGCTCCCGAATGGTTTTCATTTCGATTCTTTGAAATGTAATTCTTATTTTTGCATTCTTTTTTTTTTTTTTTCGTGGTTGTCAGTCTGAACTTGGAGGGAAACCGACGCAACAAACTGCATTTCACTCCCTTATTAAAAAAAAGAATAAATAAAAATATAGAAAAACAGATAGAGCAACTTACGACCCAATGTTTAAACGTTATTTAAAATGTATGTTAAAAATACGGCATAATTACGAGATTAAGATCTAAAATTGTGTTGTTTTGTTTCTTTTTTAATCCAATATTCATGTTTACATTGAACTGCCTGAAAAAAAAAAAAAGGCCAGTAGCACATGTTAATATTTTACGGGAGCCTCTTCGGTTCCTGATTGGTGTGAATATTTACTGTGGCATTTTAAATATTTATTTGATTTCGTGAGCATCATCTCGCACTGGTGGCGCCGTGACGCAGCGGTTAGCGCTCGGATTCCATTCAGAGGTGGGAGGGGTGAACACTAGGCCCATTGTGGGTGGGGTTTCCTCTCCTTTGTGTTCTCCTCACGCTGCCGTGGGTTTACTCCGGGTGACACCCAGGACCGGGCACCAATCCATCTAAATCCCAGGAGCAATTCGGAGTAGCCAATTCACCTTGAATCCATGTTTTTGGACTGTGGAAAGTCACCAGGGGGCAGCAAGGTGGCTTAGTGGTTTAGCACATTTGCCTCTCAGCACTAGGGATTCCCGGTTCGAATCCCCATCTGGGTGGAGTTTCCATGTTCTCCCCGTGTCCGCGTGGGTTTCCTCCGGGTTCTCCGGTTTCCTCCAACAGTCCAAAAACATGGATCGAGGTCAATTGAATTCTTCAAATTGCCCCATATAGAGTGTGTGTCTGTCCAGTGACAGATTGGCATCCTCTCCTGGGTGTATCTGCCCAGCACCCCCCCCCCCCCCCCGTAATACAGACTGGCCACACCCACCACTGCTGCCCTCATCTACGTCTCAGACTCAAACAACAGATCAGTACGTTAAGACCTGCCGGTCTTCATCCAGGACATTTCATTTATCAACCCTTTTAATGCTCAAAAATGACTGATTTCAGTGGCTTAGTGGTTTAGCATGTTCTCCTCTCAGCACTGGGGATTCCCGGTTTGAATCCCCATCTGGGTGGAGTTTTTATGTTCTCCCCGTGTCCACGTGGGTTTCCTCCGGGTTCTCCGGTTTCCTCCCACAGTCCAAAAACACGGATCGAGGTCAATTGAGGTCTCCAAATTGCCCCATATAGAGTGTGTGCGAGTAAGTATGTGTCCAGTGATGGATTGGTGTTCTGTCCTGGGTGTATCTGCCCAGCGCTCGAAACGTTCTCCCCTGGATGGGCATGGGGAACAAACCCCCTCCCCCCCGCGACCCTAATAGAGGATGAAGCGGAAGATAATGGATGGATGGATGACTGATCTCGGGGGATTGAACCATTACGCCATTAAATACAGATTATTTTACTTTTAAGACGAGAGTGTACAGAATATTAAGACGAAAGGTGGATTATACAGCACTGGTTTAAAAGTTTGGACACGCCCCCTTTACACTTCACTGTAGAGTTGGACTTTGTAGTTCTACAGTTCCATTCTGTAGTCCATCTGTTTGTGTTCTACAGTACATACTGTGTACTCCGTTCTAATGGTCGGGACCCAAATAGTAACACCACAGAGCGGGGGTTATTGGGTGGGGGCATTAGTCCTATCCCAGCAGTGTCACTGAGGTGTATAAAGGAAACTACTCTAGAACCACCGTCACCACATCAGTGTCACTGCAGAACTGACCATAAACAATCCACCACCCAAATGATACCCGCTCTGTGAGGCTCCTGACCAACAACAAAGAACACAGATGGACTACAGTCTGGAATTATAGAACTACAAAGTCCATCTGTATGGTGGGTGGAGGAAATAGATGAAGGAGCGAGAAGGGGGCGTGGCCTAACGTTTGGACCAGTGATTTAATGTTGGGGGGGGGGGGGAATACAGTTGGTGATTCATGTTCGGCTCAAACCATCGTCTCCAGAGGCGTAGCGTCTCGTCCTGTTTTCACGTTTCGGTTCAGAACTCAGGAACATCACGCAAACGGGAAAGTGTGTGTTAACCGTGTGGCTCAGTTAGTGAACAGTGCACTGTGTGTGTGTGTGTGTGAGATTACGGGGGGGAGCGGGGAGGTGTGTGAGGTGTGCAGCGCCGCACTGAAGTCCTCTTGTCTCTGACTTTACTGTATATCCTGCTATTGAGGAGAACATATGGCATCTGAGAATCAACATTAATAAAAACATATAAAATGTGGCTGTTGAGGTTTGTGTTTGGTTTATTTTGCCCCCCCCCCCCCCCCCCAACAGGCCCGAAATAGAACCTGATGCCGGGGGCTGGGGTCTGAGGGAGCAGCTTTGGTGTGTATGTTGGGGATGGGGGTTCTGTTTGGAGACTAGGAGCCGCTGAAATGAGGTGCATTGATCGTGACGTATGTAAGAAGAAGGCCGCACACTGCAATGTGGGAGGAGCCAAAGTATTCATGATATAACCCTTAAAAAAATAACATTTTATTTAGTGGGGCGGCACGGTGGCTTCCCGGTTCGAATCTCGATCTGGGTGGAGCTCTCCATGTTCTCCGCGTGTCCGCGTGGGTTTCCTCCGGGTTCTCTGGAGTCCTCCCACAGTCCAAAAACATGGATCAAGGTTAATTGAGTTCTCCAAATTGCCCCATATAGAGTGTGTGTGTGTGAGAGTGTGTGTCCAGTGATAGATCGGCGTCCTGTCCTGGGTGTATCTGCCCAGCACCCAAAACGTTCTCCACTGGATGGGCATGGGGAACCCCCCCCCTTCCCGCAACCCTAATAGAGGATAAAGCGGAAGATAATGGATGGAACTTGTGTTAAGGGGTGGCAGGGTGGCTTAGTGGTTTAGCATGTTCTCCTCTCAGCACTAGGGATTCCCGGTTCGAATCCCAATCTGGGTGGAGTTTCCATGTTCTCCCCGTGTTCGCGTGGGTTTCCTCCGGGTTCTCTGGTTTCCTCCCACAGTCCAAAAACATGGATCAAGTCAATTAAATTCTTCAAATTGCCCCATATAGAGTGTGTCCCTCCCACAGCAGAGAAATATGGATTCAAGGTAAATTAGCTGTTCTAAATTGCCCCTTAATAGTGTGTGTGTGTCTGTGTGAGTGAGTGTGTGCCAAGTGATCGATTGGCGTCCTGTCCTGAGTGGTTCTGCCCAGTGCTCATGATGGGTATGGGGAACCCCCCATGTGCATTTCCTCCAGGTTCCTTCCACAGCCCAAAAACAAGGATTTAAGGTGAACTCGCTGCTGTGAATTGCCCCATAATTTTCCCTCTTTAATATGTGTGTGTCATCAATATCTTCATGTGATATTAATTAAAGGTACATGTTGCGGTGAGCATTAAGTTTTTATAAAACTCACGAATCGTTGCTTTAATAATATTCCGTTTGGGGGACGTTTTTAAATGCTGTTCCGTGATTGGTTCTCGACCCGATGTTCTTCGAAGACTGACACACACTTAACCTGACAGTCTGATGTGTGTTTCCAACTCGCCCCAAACCAACAAGCACTTACTGCATCAGAGTCGGCCACCAAAAAAAAAAAAAAAAAAAAAAACACGCCCAGACGTTTATTTTTGGAGCCGATTTCAGACCGTCTGATGGCAAGGTGGGTTTTTCCACCTTACTCCATCTTTTAATGAAAAGTTACATTGTTCGACGCCCGTCCTGCTCCCCGATTGGTCCGCGGGACGGGGGCGGGGCTGTGTGGACTGGCAGCTCTCTGGAACATAACTCTGCAGATTGGACCTTTTCCTCTGATTTGTCTGGACTCACGATCATGAAGATCACACTGGTGGCCGTCGCCGTGGCTCTGGTTCTAACAGACGTCAGGGCGGATGTGCAACCTCAGAAGAACTTCGACCTTAAGAGGGTGAGTGCTTCCATCATCTGTGTGAGCGAGAACGTTTACTGTGTGGTCCGAGTTCTGAAGGTCCAAGAACAGAACGTCTACAGCAGAGCATAGACAGCAGAGCAAGACCAAAAGAAGACTGAGGTCCAGATTTAATTATTCAATCAACATCCACTTCAAACAGAATCAGAATCACAACTCGTTACTTAATGAACTGAATTTAAAAGGATAGATTTTAAATGATATAGTACTGTCCTTCTGTACTAACTGGATGTGATGTGTACTAACATGTAGACGTGAACTAACAGCATGTGTACTAAGAGGGTGTGATGTTTTACTAACCAGATGTGTACTAACAGCATGTGTACTAAGAGGATGTTATGTGTACTAACCGATTGTGATGTGTACTAAGAGGATGTTATGTGTACTAACCAGATTTGAGGTGTATGAACAGGATGTGTACTAAGAGGATGTTATGTGTACTTACCAGATGTGCACTAACAGGGTGTATACTAACCAGATGTGATGTGTACCAACCAGATGTGTACTAACCGGTTGTTATGTGTACTAACCAGATGTGATGTGTACCAACCAGATGTGTACTAATAGGGTGTGTACTAACAACTGCTGTGTTTATTCAGGTTTATTTCTGTTCTACTTGTGAAATATCTCGCTCGCTGTCTCTCTCACGGTCTCTCTCATGGTCTCTCTCGCGGTCTCTCTCGCGGTCTCTCTCGCTCTCTGTCTCTGTATTTCGTCTAAAACAGCATCATATCAGGGACAGTCCTGCATAAGCACTTATAACAGATTAATAAAGACAGACGAGCACGTGGCTTCGGACAGATGGATGAATTTATAAATGTATGTTGTATGTATAAACACTCTTCCAATTCTCCATACCTTTGCTCAATTGTCGATGTTTTTGTGCTTTGGCGGAACATTAAGTGTAAAAAAAGCATAAAGCGAGGTTTTATTAAAGTGTCTTAATAATAAACTAGAACCTGTAGGGATCACGTAGGTTATTATTAATCAAACACACGTCAGCGAATTTAAAGTTTTCCACGTTTTCAAGACGTTTGTGTTCAGTTTGCAGGAAAGTGGTACCGCGTGGGGCTGGCCTACGACGCGCCGAGCTTCGCTCGCTACAGACGGAAGCTGACGGTGTGTATGGGGGTGGTGGAGACCAAGGACAACGGCGACGCCATCATGACGGTCTGGAGAATAAGGTGAGCATCACCCGCTTCATCCATAACGCTGCCAGAGCACCACAGCAGCGGCGACTACAGAACACAATCTGCATTTAGATTGGACCTGCAGTCCGATAATGGACGTCTGATCATCACACTATCTGTACATTGATGTCCTGCAATGTTGATGGTCAGGAAGGATGAGCCACACAAGTTACTGCCTTAAAAAAACCCAACACCACCAGAGAGTTTAGTTTGTAATGTTGCATCATCAGCTTGTTCTTTTTTTTTTTTTTTTGGGGGGGGGGGGGTCCAGCTTACATTTACATTTACATTTGGTCATTTATTGGACGCTTTTTATCCAAAGCGACTTACAAGGTGAGCACAGGGTTAAACACAACATCCCTGGAGCCATGAGGGTTAAGGGTCTTGCTCAAGGACCCACATTGGTAACTTCAGTGGACCTGGGATTTGAACCGCCAACCTTCAGATTGATAGCCCAACACCCTAACCACTGAGCTACCGCTCCCTACTCTTAGGGAACTCTAGCTTGGAACATTGTAAAGCTGCCCTGAGACGATGAATGCCAAAAATAGGAGCAATTTCTGTCTCACACTAACATAGTAGCATATTTTTGGACGTTGGATGGAAATCTGCAGTGGGAGAACATACAAATCCCCTACACAAAAAAAAGCCCTTGCCTGCCTGATCAACAATCAAACACAACACAAGCCTCAACTCTGGGTTCACAAAAAGTCTGAACAGAACTGTATTACTGTAATCCATCCATTATCCTTCACTTTAACCTCTACTAGGGTCGCGGGGGAGGGGGGTTCCCCATGCCCATCCACGGGAGAACATTTCAGGCGCTGGGCAGACACACCCAGGACAGGACACCAATCTATCACTGGACACACACTCACTCACACAGACACACTCTATATGGGGCAATTTGGAGAACTCAATTGACCATGACCCATGTTTTTGGCCTGTGGGAGAAAACCGGAGAACCCGGAGGAAACCCACGAGGACACGGGGAGGACATGGAAACTCCACCCAGATTGGGATTCCGAACCGGGAATCCCTAGCGCTGAGAGGAGAACATGCTGAACCACTAAGCCACCGTGCCGCCCCTTTTTCTTCATTTTAATTTATGTTCTTTTGGATGTGCGCCCGTTAATAGATCCTCCGTCTGCCAGAGTGAAGTCTACAGATATGAGAAGACCAACACGCCCGGAATGTTCATGTACTTCAGCACACGTAAGAACGTCGTTTAGAAACCTCGCGGAACCCCAGACCTGGGTTATCTGCATTATTCATGAGCTGTTACTGTTTATTTATTCGGTATTAAAATTAAGCCCTTAATCCTCAAACTTAAACCCCAACCATGACTTTGGAACACGTCCCCTCGTTGCAGGCCACAATAAGATGAAGGACATCACGGTGGTGGAGACCAACTACACGGAATACGCGCTGATCTTCAAATACAAGAAGTTTAATAAGGAATATTCACAGTTGTCACTTTACGGTAAGATAATCCAGCCATCTCATCATCTTCACCACTTAATCCTAAACGAGGGTTCAGGTGGAGGAGGGGTTGCCATGCCCATCCAGGGCCGAACATTTCGGGGAACGGGTAGATACACTGAGGACAGGGCACTCACACAGAGATAATAGGGCCAACATGGAGCCAATTCACCTCCATTACCATATATGGCCGGTCGGGGGTGGGATTTCGCACGCTCATTTGCATATTACACATAACACACTATGAAATGCCCTGTTTTTTGGGTTTTTTTACAGGGGGTGGTCACCGTGAATAGGAAATGGTAGTGTAAGTGTCATCACGGGGTGTTATTTCATTTTTTGCTGTTTTTAAAAATCAATTGAGCTTTTTTTTTTTTTTTTTTTTTAGAACCTGCCTTCATTCATAGTGACCCTACAACATCGTACACCATAATATCAATGGTCCCTTAATGTTGTAAATGAATCCTGATCCCATTTCTATGCTCATACTGTGTACACCAACACACATGCCAATGCCACGTCCATGTCTTTGCTGGTAATACTAACATCAAGGATGTCCAATCGCAGGACGTACTCAGAAGCTGCGGCCGGAGCTGATCGAGAAGTTCAAGAGACTTGCCAGGCAACACGGTTTCTCTGAGGAGTCCATCATGATCCCACCACCAGCAGGTACGCCATCAACGCCTGTGTAGCATCCCCATCAGCAATACAATACTGCTATTACAATTATTACAAATTATTATATCTCCATTCTACTTCTCAGACAACTGCCCTCCTGGAGGCCGTTAGAGGGGGAGAGTAGATCAGAAAGAAGAAGAAGAAGAAGAAGCCTTAATGTTTTGTCTGATTAATTGAAATGTCTGATGTTTGTGCTACAGCTAGACAATTAAAGGAATTTAAGGACGAACATCAATAAATCTGTCCAAATCCAGATAATGATCTTTCTGCAGCGCGACATGGAGTGCACCAGGGACAGGGGCAGGGGCAGGGCGGGGGGTTAGGACACACAATGTAACTGCAGCGTCATCAGCCAGTTATATAAATATATATAAAACAATAAAATGTTGGGGGCGGCACGGTGGCTTAGTGGTTTAGCATGTTCACCTCTCAGCGCTAGGGATTCCCAGTTCCAATCCCCATCTGGGTGGAGTTTCCAGGTCCTCCCCGTGTCTGCGTGGGTTTCCTCCGGGTTCTCTGGTTTCCTCCCACAGTCCAAAAACATGGATCAAGTCAATTGAATTCTCAAAATTGCCCCATATAGTGTGTGTGTGTGAGTGAGTGTGTGCCCAGCAATGGATTGATATCTGCCCAGCGCCCCACACGTTCTCCCCTGGATGGGCATGGGGAACCCCACCGCGACCCTAATAGTGATAAAAGCGGAGATAATGAATGAATGAATGAATAAAATGTTGAAAACCTCATTCTATTGGTATTTAAAAGACCTTCTGATGATGCTTTTTCCACACACACTCACACATATATACACACACACACACGTGTGTGTGTGTATATATATATATATATATATATATATATATATATATATCACTATGGTCAATACAATTCCATGTATGACACATCAGAAAGGAACACCCCCCTGGTTTTTATTTTTTAACCTGTTATTGACTTGCCGCTGCTACCTTGTGTGAAAAATCCAGAGTACACACTCCCTTCAACAGACTTTTCGCCTGCCCTTCATCTACCGTACGTACAGTCTGAGAGATCAGACAAATCTCCTTAAGAGGATTACGCCTCGTTTATCTTTAGATTACTTACATACGGAACACGTTCTGTGTTTATACACACATCGGTCATTCCGATTCATGTTCAGAACCCATTCTGTTCACAGTTCTGTAAATAATCTGTTAGGAGACAGATGTGGTCAATATACAGATAACAAAACCTTTGCTCCTGGGGCGGGGGGGGTTAGACTGAATTTAGGACAGTTTCGACCGGCTAACACAACCCACGGGTCGATGGCTTTGGGAGGAGGAGGAGGAGGAGGTGGAGGAGGGCAAAGGGCTGTTTGCATCCCGTCACTACAGACAAGATCATTTGGATTACAGATACGCAGAAATGCAGAGCGTGTTGGTGGTTCTCCTTCTGGGCAGCGTGGGTCTGCTTCACGCCGGCCCTCTACCTGCAGAGCCGCTCCTTCAGACCCAGGAGAACTTCAACCTCAACCGGGTGAGCACCTTGAAGATGCTTAAGTTTAGTTCTCACTATACAGGTTATTTAAATACAATAATACAGTATAAATGTTATAATTGTGCACTAAAGTATTAAATTAATAAGGGAAAATAGTTAACGACTCCGACGTCCGTAATGTTATCGAATAAGATTTAAGAAAGTTTTATTATCATTTGTATGGCATGTGGTACATGAGACGAAAACGAAACGATGGCTCACAGACCCTGTTTACCTGGTGCTATTAAAGTTCGATTTTAAAAGAAAATAAGATATAAATATGATATTGATGTGTAAAATATAACATACAACTATAAACAACAATAAATATATATATATATAATACCTAAACATAAATATATAAAATAAACATAAACAACTATAAATATGTAAAATAAAATACGTGTGTATTTATTTATATAGTATTTTCACAATAGCACACTGTCTCAAAACAGCTTTAATGTGTTCTAAAGAACATGCCAAAGCGACAGCGACGATGTAAAGCTCCCTGGTGGGGACTCATCCTCTTTGAGCAACATTGCAGAACATCAACATACAGATCATGAGATGATCAGATGTTCAGAGAATAAACAAACGGATTCCGAATCTACGCCACGGTCTATAGAACCATCCTGCGGGACCACAGAGTCAGCCGTCTCTGCTCAGTCAGACCTCAAAAGCCATGACGGCTGAAAACTACCGTTTTATTCTTTATTAACACACTTTCTATAAATCACCTGTTTTATTATTTTGAAGGTATCTCGTAAAAATGGATTAAAGGTGAATAGGTGCAAAGTACGCGTATTCTGAAGTACCACATTTGAATAAATCTACTTGCTTTATTTTACTGCAGAGCACTGGATCACAACTAACATTCTAAAGTACTGAACGGGTATTAGAGCCATAATAAAAAAAAAAAAAGGAATTAAATTGCCAGAACACTCTGTACCAAGTGGAAACTTTCGTAAGTGGGAGAATGCAATACCACAGAGTTAAAAGGACATTAAAAAAAAATAAAATCACTTAAAAGCTCATTTAAGCTAATTAATAATAACCTGGTGCTGGTTATGAGATATGTCATTTTTATAATTTATTTTGTAATGTAATCTTCATAATCCATATTAAAGGTGGGTTAGTAACTGTGGAAATGGCAAGCAACACAAAAACCTTGTCCTTGATCAAAGATCAGCCGCTGTTTACACACCGCTGTCCCAATATTACAAAATGTCCCTGCAAATATACGCTTTCCTCAGAAAACGCTGCGCCTGGCTGTTGTTGAGGGGTTGTTCCTCGTGAGACGACACGAAGCCTGTTCATTTCAGGTTAAGACCCCTGAAGAGAAGAGAGAAGGCTCTCACTCAACCCGAAATTTTGTCTCATGTCAGTTTTTAGGAAAATGGTACGACGTGGCCTCGGCCTCCAACTGTCCGTGGAGGAAAAAGCACAAGGGCGACTCCCCGATCGGCTCGTTAGAACTGCAACGCAGTGACTCCCTGACCAACGCCCTCAGCATGAACCGAATCATATCCAGGTACAAAGTTGGGGCTTTGAATCTGATGGAACCACTCATTAAGGTTTATAGACACTGACCCCCTCTGTGGATATGGGTGTATAACTGCGGGGCAGTTTATTCGGAGCCTAACTGTATTTTTGATGCCAGTGTGAATCCCGAACCAGACTTAAGCTCTTAACTTAAACCCCATGACTTAAGCTCTAGATTTAATCTTAACTAGTAAGACTAGTTAACTAAATGTACATGTTTTGTCTAATGTAAATTTATGTAACTATTTATTTAATATGAGATCATTTATATGGTGGCTTAGTGGTTGGCATGTTCTCCTCTCAGCACTGGGGATTCCAGTTCGAATCCCAATCTGGGTGGAGTTTTCATGTTCTCCCCGTGTCCGTGTGGGTTTCCTACGGGTGTTTCGGTCCACACAGTCCAAAAACATGGATTCAAGATTAATTGAATTCTCCAAATTGCCCCATATAGAGTGTGTCTGTGTGAGTGAGTGTGTGCCCAGTGATAGATTGGCGTCCTGTCCTGGGTGTATCTGCCCTGCGCCTGAAACGTTCTCCTCTGGATGGGCATGGGGAACCCCCCCGCAACCCTAATGGAGGATAAAGTGGAAGATAATGAATGGATGGATAATTTTTAAGATAATATTAATATGGGAACAAAAATATTTATAAAAGAATGAGATAATTCAGCTAAACTAAAGCTCCAGGCACATGTGCTCACCTCTCTTAGTGTACTGTATGTGTATGCGTCACTTCACAGAGGGGTTAAATTTGGAGGACTAATTCCTCTGTGTGTACGTACAGTAAGCAAAATGGATCACTTCATCCATCCATCCATTATCTTCCGCTTTATCCTCCATTAGGGTCACGGGGGGTGCTCGGGCGCTGGGCAGATACACCCAGGACAGGACGCCAATCCATCACTGGGCACACACTCACTCACACAGACACACTCTATATGGGGCAATTTGGAGAACTCAATTGACTTGATCCATGTTTTTGGACTGTGAGAGGAAACCGAAGAACCCGGAGGAAACCCACGCGGACGCGGGGAGAACATGGAAACTCCACCCAGATGGGGATTCGAACCGGGAATCCCTATCGCTGAGAGGAGAACATGCTAAACCACTAATCCACCGTGCCACCCAAAGTGGATCACTAGATAATTAAGAACATCTGTAATGCTCATTTGACAGACACGGCATGTGTAAGCAGATCACCGGAAACTACGTGATGACTGAAACTCCAGGACGGTTCTACTACCACAGCGTCAGTGAGTACAGCCATCAGAACAGAACCGTTCGGTTCAGCGTCACATGACCAGATCTGTTTAGAGTTAAAAGTTTGGAGGATAACGAATGACCCCAAAAAAAAAAAAATAATAATAATAATAATTTATTCATTCATTATCTTCCGCTTATCCTCTATTAGGGTCGCGGTGGGGTTCCCCATGCCCATCCAGGGGAGAACATTTTGGGCGCTGGGCAGATAGACCCAGGACAGGGCGCCAATCCATCGCTGGGCACACACTCACTCACACAGACACACTCTATATGATAATTTTGAGAACTCAATTAACTTGATCCATGTTTTTGGACTGTGGGAGGAAACCGGAGAACCCGGAGGAAACCCACGCAGACACGGGGAGAACATGGAAACTCCACCCAGATGGGGATTCGAACCGGGAATCCCTAGCGCTGAGAGGCGAACGTGCTGACCACTAAGCCACCGTGCCGCCATAATAATAATAATAATTGCGGTGGAATCAGTTTTTAAACTCCGTGATCACCTGACCTCATCACCTCGGTTACCACGGGTTTCGTAAATGAAGCTGACTTGGCAGCAGCTGAGCTTTTTGCCCTCAGCCGGGTTTGTGTCTGTGCAGAATGGTCAGCGGATGTGGACGCCTACGTCGTACACACTAATTATGATGAGTATGCCCTGGTGGTGATGTACAGGGAGCAGCGTGGGGGCAACAAGACCACTGCGGTTAAGCTCTACGGTGAGAGAGGCTTTAACATTTCACCAACATCCATTAAACATCCAGCACTGGTTTAGTTATTGTTTTAACGGCATATTTGTTAATACTTTAATTCATTGGCATGTTCTCCTTTTGATTAAAAGCTCAAACTCAGAGTGTATCCTACAGAACCCATACCGCTCGAACCGCACAACATCCAGCTTTAGAAGATTTGCTAACTTAGATCTGTCACTACAACCATCAGGTCGCAAGAAAGAGCTGCGTCCATCACTGATTGAGGATTTCCGAAGCCTGGTGGCCGAGCAGGGAATGACCCCCGATACCATCTCCATCAAACAGAACGCAGGTATTTGTGACCGGTACAGAATCAGACAAAAGTTTAGACACGCCCTCTTTTTTGTTCTATTTATTGTCCACGTTCTCAGTATTTCTATAATTCCAGACTCTGTGTTCTACAGTACTCTATGATCTAATGGTCAGGACCCCAATAGAACCACCACAGATCAGGGGTTATTGGGTGGGTGCATTATTCCTATCCCAGCAGTGTCACTGAGGTGTTTAAATAAAACTACAGTACACTAAAACCCCCTCAGCACATCAGTGCCACTGCAGAACTGACAATCAACAATCCACCACCCAAATGATATCTGTTCTGTGATGCTCCTGACCAACAGAGAACCAACAGGGGACTAACAAACACAAAGAACACAGATGGACTACATTCTATAATTATAAAACTACAAACTCCATCTGTATGGTGAGTGGAGGAAACTATATGGAGCAAAAAGGGGACATGTCCAAACTTTTATAGTCACATGATACGAAGCACCATGAACATCATAATAACTGATATACTGTTTTTAGGGGATTGTGTTCCAGGAGAACAGACAGCTCCACAACCACAGACTCAGGTACCAAGTAACAAGACGAGGGTGTTAAAATTAAATAAACTCATCTCTGATCGAACAGGAGAACCTACTAAAGCTTCTAAGCTCAATCTACAGAATTGTACAATAAATACACCCTATGAACAAGTATTGGGACACCCATCCCGTTTTAAATGATCCCCCAAAACAGATTCCATGCTTCTGAAAAGGCTTTCCACAAGATTTTAGTATGTGTCTGTTTGCCCCTTGATCCAAAAGAGCATTTTTGGGATCAGTCACTGATGCTGGACATTAGAACCTGATTTATAATCTTAATTTTTGTTCAATCCCATATGTTTTAATAAGGTTAAGGTCGGGGCTCTGTGCAGACAGATCAACTTCTTCCAAACTTAACCGTGCCTTATAGACCTTGCTTTGTGCACGAGTTCACCATCATGCCGAGGCCATCCATCCATCCATTATCTTCCGCTTTATCCTATATTAGGGTCACGGGGAGGATCCCCATGCCCATCCAGGGGAGAACAATCTATCGCTGGGCACACTCTCACTCACACAAACATACTCTATATGGGGCAATTTGGAGAATTCAATTGACTTGGAAACTCCACCCAGATTGGGATTCGAACCGCTGAGAGGTGAACATGCTAAACCACTAAGCCACCGTGCCGCCCGTTTTCCAAACTTATTTCACAAATTTTAAAAAACACACAACTCCAAAATGCACAACTTCAAAATGCACAACTCCAAAATGCACAACTTCAAAATGCACAACGGGGTGCTTGATATTATTCACCAGTGTAAATGGAACTAAATAAAACATTCTCTACTAAACCAATTTATAAACACAACATTATATATTATATATAATATAACCCCATGTTTCTTAAACGGCAGCAACGAAACAATAATTTATTATTTAAAACGTTTAAAAAAAATAAAAAGGGAAATAAAATATAAATTCCATCATATCACACGCCAGACCAGCAGATGTCGCAAACGCGTCATGTTTCGACCGCTATTCTACACATTTGTTTTTAAAACACGGTTTTAAAGTATTTAAAGCACTGACAACTTCATTTTATTTGAACATGAGCAAAAACACTGCGCTTTAGACAAAAAACAGCCAAAATAGCAGCTCACCTGAGGCCCTGGGAGGACATTTTGTTACTGCACCTGCTGTGTTTGGGCAAATCCATTCACTATATCAAGGCGGGGGAGAAGGGAACGCGGTGGTGTGTTCATAAAACAAGTAACTGCAAAATTAACGTTAATTGTAACACTAAACATATAAAATAAAAACTATAACTGTATAAACTCGACAGATGGATTATGAATCCCGTGACGCTTGCATACAGGACCGATAATGAACAAGCGCCGCGTTTCGTGTTATTGGTTTGATCCGAGTCTGTGGCGGGAAAATAGGGAGGATGACGTCAGTCGTCAGGTTAACAGTGTGATGGCCGAATGGTTTGTCCTGGCATTGCAGCGGGTGCTGGGTCCTATCCCAGCACATCAATAAAACTAGTACGCTTACAAGCATGGTTTTGGATATCAAACATACAAACATGGAGGAGAACATACAAATTTAACACAGAAAGGTCACCGTTTATTTGAACAAGTTTATAGCTGTTCAATTCTTTGTTAAATTTACAATGTATAAATGATAAGGTGTGGGAAATAGACTAGGGTCATGGGGAGGGGGTCCCCATGGCCAGGGGAGAATGTTTCGGGCACTGGGCAGATACACCCAGGACAGGGCACCAATCTATCGCTGGGCACACACTCTATATGGTGCAATTTGGAAAACTCAATTGACCTTGATCCATGTTTTTGGACTGTGGGAGGAAACTGGAGAACCCAGAGGAAACCCACATGGACACGAGGAAAACATGGAAATTCCATCCAGATTGGGATTCGAACCGGGTATCCCTAGCATTGAGAGGAGAACATACCAACCATTAAGACACCGTGTCGCCCTGTCTAGATACTAAACTCCTAAATAGAGGGCAAGGCAGCTCAATGGTTAGGGTGTTGGGCGTTGGGTTATAAATCTGAAGGTTGGGGGTTCAAATCCCTGGTTCACTGAAGTTACCAGTGTTGGTCCTTGAGTAAGGCCCTTAACCCTCATTGCTCCAGAGATGTTGTGATGAACCCTGTGCTCACCTTGTATCTCCATCCATCCATCCATCCATTATCTTCTGCTTTTTCCTCTATTATGGTCGCGGGGGGTTCCCCATGCCCATCCAGGGGAGAATGTTTCGGGCGCTGGGCAGATACACCCAGGACAGGACTCCAATCTATCACTGGGCACACACTCACTCACACAGACACACTCTACATGGGGCAATTTGGAGAATTCAATTTACCTTGATCCATGTGACACGGGGAGAACATGGAAACTCCACCCAGATTGGGATTCGAACCGGGACTCCCTAGTGCTGAGAGGCGAACATGCTAAACCACTAAGCCACCTTGCCGTCACATCTTGTAAGTCATTCATTCATTCATTTATTATCTCCCGCTTATCCTCTATTAGGGTCGCGGTGCCCCATGCCCATAGGGTCCCCATGCCCATCCAGGGGAGAACGTCTCGGGCGCTGGGCAGATACACCCAGGACAGGGCGCCAATCCATCGCTGGGCACACACTCACTCACACACACACTCTATATGGGGCAATTTTGAGAATTTAATTGACTTGATCCATGTTTTTGGACTGTGGGAGGAAACCGGAGAACCCGGAGGAAAACCACGCAGACACGGGGAGAACATGGAAACTCCACCCAGATGGGGATTCGAACAGGGAATCCCTAGCGCTTAGAGGCGAATGTGCTAAACCACTAAGCCACCGTGCCGCCCCATCTTGTAAGTCGCTAAATGTAAATGTAAATAAATTAGTTTCCCATAACTCATAATTCGAGCTTATTGTCGTGTATTGACTTCAGTCAAATGTTAGTGACTCTTTCGGTCTTTGTGTTTGTTAACTGCTGAAGACAAAGGCAAAAAGAAATGTGATTCTGCCTCCACCAGTTGAAGGCTCTGGGGATGATTCCCTGACGTTCAGAGGAGCAGGTAGGTGATGATATTACAGACTCCCGTGTACGTCACAGATGTTGAGAACCGAAGACTTAATGTCTGCACCTGTCTGGATGTGAGCAGATTCCTGCACAGGTACGCCCGACTCCGGCCCGTGTTTTGGGATGCTAAATCGCTTCTTCTACAATTCGTCCATGATGACGTGTCAGACATTTGTGTTTGGTGGCTGCATGGGCAACCAGAACAACTTTTACACTGAGAAGGAGTGTCTGCAGACCTGCCGCACTGAGGGTGAGTACCGGCAGGGCAGTGTGGGTACATTTAAAACTTAAAGTTTAGAGACTCCATCCATCCATTATCTTCCCCTTTATCCTCTATTAGGGTGGCGGGGGGTTCCCCATGCCCATCCAGAGGAGAACGTTTCAGGTGCTGGGCAGTTACACCCAGGACAGGACGCCAATCTATCGCTGGGCACACACTCACTCACTCACACACACACTCTATATGGGGCAATTTGGAGAACTCAATTGACTTGATACATGTTTTTGGACTGTGGGAGGAAACCGGAGAACCCGGAGGAAACCCACGCGGACACGGGGAGGACATGGAAACTCCACCCAGATGGGGATTCGAACCGGGAATCCCTAGTGCTGAGAGGAGAACATGCTAACCAGTAAGCCACAGTGCCGCCAATTTAGGGAATCAGTGGGTATAAAGAAGACTCTCCACCAATTGGTTTTCTTCATTCATTCATTCAGTATCTCCCGCTTTATCCTCTAGTAGGGTAGCGGTGGGGTTCCCCATGCCCATCCAGGGGAGAACGATTCGGGCGCTGGGTAGATAGACCCAGGACAGGGCGCCAATCCATCGCTGGGCATGGTTTTCTTCAGGTATTTTAAATATGAACCAAAAACCTTGATTACAGGAGATACAGCCAACAAATCTCATCGTAATTGATGAAACTCAATAATAATAAAAATAATAATAAAACAATTGTTATTATTTTCATAAAGCTGCCTTTCTTCTCACCCTCACAAAACAAAGACCCCAGTTCACATTGCGTTGGGCAGATGCAATTGTCCAGAATCCATGAGGTGCTGAAATTTGTGGCAGTGTTTAGTGTTAGTGTAATAGTGTTTATGAAACATCATTAGAACTGCAATAACAGACACACGAGCAAATAAAGTTTTGTATAAAACAAGACCAGGCAAAGATTCTTCTTGCACAACTGCAAAAAATTAGTACAGCGAGTTCCGATACGACTAAAGAGTTTGGGAAAAATATGATGTATCGCCGGAGCAAAGCTTCTGAAGGACGCAGGCGTTCAGAACACAAGTCACCTGGACGATGACAATCCTGAAAAACCGAAAACGACCGACTGTGTTGCATTTTACATTCCAAAAAGTCCCATCCGGCGGCCGTGTCGACGTGGGTTTCCTCCTGGTTCTCCGGTTTCCTCCCACAGTCCAAAAACATGGATCAAGGTCAATTGAGTTCTCCAAATTGCCCCATATGGAGTGTGTGTGTGTGAGTGAGTGTGTGCTCAGTGATAGATTGGCGCCCTGTCCTGGGTGTATCTGCCCAGCGCCTAAAACGTTCTCCCCTGGATGGGCATGGGAAACTCCCCCCCCCCCCCACGACCCTAATAAAGGATAAAGCAGAAGATAATGGATGGATGGAAAAGTCTTATCCTTTCTGGAACTGGAGTCTGACGTCTGACACCCTTTGTGTGCAGTGTGGTTCATTTATCTCGTAACCCTGACTTAAGGCCTGCGATGTTGACGGTCATTTGCTGTGTCTTTAATGAGAAGATCATCCGTTTGTGTATAATACTTTACCCTTTTTTTTTTACCCTGCTCACCTGCGCAGCCGTATGCAGACTCCCGATGGACGTAGGTCCGTGTAAAGCCGTCATGGAATTCTGGGCCTTTGATTTTTCCGCTGGCAAGTGTGTGTCCTTCAACTACGGAGGCTGCCAGGGTAACGGCAACAGGTTCTATAGCAAAAAGGAGTGTGAGGAGTACTGTGGAGCAACCAGAGAAGGTAAATTCACACCGATACGAACACTAACATGATTTGTTGCTGAATTTCACGTATCGTAAAGATGATTGTTGTCTTTTTTTTGATATTTTAGGTGAAGATGAGTTTCTCCCCCTGATCTGAGGAAGAGTGGTTTCCATGTTAGAGACATATAACGACGGAAATAGCCTTCTTTTATCATTTAGACAATGGAAATAACACAATAAAGAGACTGTAGACACACCTCATATAAACCTCTGATGAATTGTTCTGAATAAATGATGTGTAACGTCCAGTCCTGTTTTGGTTTCATTCAGCTCTGTGTTTTATCCTGTTCTTGCTGCCGGGGCTCTGTGTTTACGGTGATCATTAGTTTTAGGACAGTGAGTAGTACTAACCCGCCTCAGTAAAAAGGTAAACATACGGGTCACCACTTCACCGAGTTCTCAAACTGTTCTCTGTGTTTTATAAATCACCCCAGTCTTTAATAACCCCTATTTAATAACATTACAAAGTAAATGTCCATCCATCCATCCATTATCACCCGCTTTATCCTCTATTAGGGTTGTAGGGGGGGTTCCCCATGCCCATCCAGGGGAGAACATCTCGGGCGCTGGGCAGATACACCCAGGACAGGGCGCCAATCCATCGCTGGGCACACACTCACACACACACAGACACACTCTATAGGGGGCAATTTTGAGAATTTAATTGACTTGATCCATGTTTTTTAGACTGTGGGAGGAAACCGGAGAACCCGGAGGAAACCCACGCGGACACGGGGAGAACGTGGAAACTCCACCCAGATGGGGATTCGAACCGGGAATCCATAGTGCTGAGAGGAGAACATGCTAAACCACTAAGCCACCGTGCCGCCGCAAACTAAATGTCAACAAATGTAGTCACGAACCTGCTGTGATATATCGATTGTCCACAAGAGGGCACCTTTGCTTCTCTTCTCTCAGGTTGAGTCTGATGGCCACTCAGTGCTTGGTGATTTAACAGTTAAGGTCAGGACTGTTCTGGGATCAGGTCAGAGCAGGGGCTTGCGTCCTAAGCGGCGGCAGCCCGGCCCTGCTTCCTGCCCCACAGATTCCCAGCGTTCCCGGCCCGCGATACTGGCAAGAGAATGCTGGGAATATCCGGAGAGGAAAAAGGAACTGACGGCTTTGGGTGACCTTCCGGCCGGGGCCACATCACCTGCTCACACACATACACGGTCACAAAGCGCCAGCGGGAGCTAAAAATGGAAAACGATGGACGCCGACGACGCTTTCGTGTTTACACAATCATCATTATTTTTCATACCGCACACAGACGGTGCGTTAAAAGAAAGCCGGCCGAACCCCCGTCAGGATTTCGGAGCTAATCCTGACGCGCTCATTGTTCCCCCGAAACACAATGCATTCGAAACTCGACAAAAGTCCAGTGAGAGTGTATTCCAGAGGAGGGCTGCGAGGAGCACTGCAGTCCGTCACAGTTCCTCCGCCGGCCCGTGATGCCTTCCTCCGTTTTCTTATCCTGTGTGGAACCCCGTCGCTATCTGTGAGCTTTCCTTTCACCTGCTCATATTAGAAAGCATAGCTACACGGTGGCTTAGTGGTTTAGTATGTTCTCCTCTGAGTGCTGGGGATTCCCGGTCCGAATCCCTATCTGGGTGGAGTTTCCATGTTCTCCCCGTGCCCGCGTGGGTTTCCTCCGGGTTCTCCGGTTTCCTCCCACAGTCCAAAAACCTGGATCAAGTCAATTGAGCTCTCCAAATCGCCCCATATAGAGTGTGTGTGTGTGTGTTAGGTAGTTTGTTGGGTGTTGGGCTATCAATCTGAAGATTGGGGTTCAAATCCCAGGTCCACTGAAGTTACCAATGTGGGTCCTTGCTGCAGGGATGTTGTGATGAACCCTGTGCTCAGCTTGTACGTCGCTTTGGATAAAACTAAATGTATATATGTAAATGAAACGAGAATCTTCCGGATGACCCTGATCATCACGTCACGTTTTTGGTAACGACCGAGGTTAAAGTTGCTCCTAAGTTCTTTTAAAATACAGGATTCCTGGTTTGGTCCTGACGTAACGAAATCCCGTTTGAAGGTCCTTGTTTATGGCAGCGATGCGGTGGATAAAGATCGGGTTGCGCCGCCTGTATTTACTTTAGATTGATTAAAGGTATGTGTTACCCAGACGCAGACATAACAGTTCTCACAGTCCATGTGTGTTGGATGAAGCTCATGCAAATCTTCACTGTAGTCAGCTCCCACAGAGCTGCGGTTTGAGAAAATGAAATTAAACTCTGTGTGTGTGTGTGTGTGTGTGTGTGTGTGTGAGTGAGAGAGAGAGAGCGAGAAACTGGGACTGGTTAGCAATGAGTCTTTGCTGTGGGAAGAGTTTTGGTGTGTAAATATGTAAAGAGCCAAGTATTTATGCATGTGTGTGTATATGTGTGTGTGTGTGTGTGTGTATATGTGTGTGTGTGTGTAAGAGAGAGAGTGAGAGAGAGAGAGAGAGAGAGAGAGAGAGGGAGAGAAACAGGGCTGGCTGGCTGCATGAGCCACTAGATAGGATCAGTATGTCTCACCTTATTAATTATTTGAATATTTACGACGCACCCAACATAAACTGTACTGGAGCTGCTGGAGCGACCTGCGATCGCTGAGAATGCGTCAGCGTGAAAGAGAAAGTTTACAGGACTGAACTCAGGCCTGCGTGACAGATTAGAGATGGTGGAGCGCCAGGCCAGAGAGGGACTGTACCGGAGGGACGTTTTGGAGACAAAGTTAAGTGGGTGAGATGGAGGTGGTAGGGACATGTACAGAGGCATGACGATGGAGTCACCAGGTAGGGGGAGGAGGGGACAGACCCGGGACAGGGCGCCAATCCATCGCTGGGCACACATTCACTCATACACACAGACACACTCTATATGGGGCAATTTAGAGGATTCAATTGATTCATGTTTTTGGAATGTGGAAGGAAACCGGAGAACCTGGAGGATGGTAGTGAGTTTGTGCCCAGCGATAGATTGGCGTCCTGTCCTGGGTGTATCTGCCCAGCGCCCGAAACGTTCTCCCCTGGATGGGCATGGGGAACCCCCCCCACCTAGTAGAGGATAAAGTGGAGGATAATGGATGGATGTTAGGAGCTGTAATCGAAAAGGCTCGATTCCCTCTTGAGCTTGAGCTTGGACCTCGGAACCTCCAGAAGCAGCTGCACCATGAGGACGCATGAAGATGGAGGCTCTCAGAGGGGTAAGGTGGGGTGAGTCCATTAAAAAAAATTAATGGGGGTTGTGTGCCCGCTCTTATGAGCTGGCATCCATTAAAAGCCAGGGCAGCACCATGGAGACCCTTAATGGAGGTTCTGGTGTAGAGGTGTATCAAGTTGGATTCTATAGGGCCTGATATCCTGTACCATCAGCCCGGACCATCGATCACCCACGATGCTGCCGATCGCCGTGACGACAGAACCCTTTACAGTGTCAGACGCATGAGTACTGCGTAGGCCCGCGAGCAGCGAATGACCTGCTTTTCATTTGTAACTGGTGCACGTACGTGATAACAATCGAGGTAAGGCTCGGTGCTCCGTCTGTGCGGGCTGGATCCTCACCACGCGCATTTTCCCTTTCGACGTGACACGACCGCAGAGATTACGCACTCCGGCTCTAACCGAACTGCGGTCTCCTCTCCCCGTCTCTTGAGACACGAGCGTTTCCCCACCACGCCGCGAGAGGAAAGCGTCGACGTCGGACTCTTGCGCCATTGTAAGAGAACAGCGGGTTCTCATTGCTGAGCTTCTTGCGGTTCCCCAAACCGAAGCCGTGGCGCTGAAGGACATGGTCGGTTGCACGCCTTGTCTTGCTGGTTGGCGTTCCCTCAAACGCCGTCCCCGAGCAGTTAACAGTCTCGTTTTCAACTGCCTGGAACGGGACCGGCCTCGTGGGGGAGGGGAGTTATAGCCGGGCGCTATAGGAGCGAGGAGGGGTGGGGAGGCGCCCTGCACTCGGCTTTCACCCGGCTCTCGCACTCCCTCTGCTCCGGCCCTCCACTTAGACACCTCTGAAGACGAGAAAGAGGGATGCAAAAGGGGAGCTGGAAATAGGGAAGACAGATACGGAGGAGAAAGTGAGGCGCAGATGAAAAGAGTGAGAAAAGAAAGATGGAGAGAAAGAGACAGATGACAATAAGGAGAAAAGAGGCCTGCAGTAAGCGGCTTTCGCTGAATAGCGCCATTCACTGTGCCCAGTCACTCAGACACTCATCCCTCCTCTCGTTTCAAACCCGGAGTTTCACTCCCAACAAGTGGGGCTTTATTCCCTGTAATTACTCCCCAATGCACGCACGCACACACACACACACACACACACA
>JAFMOD010000532.1:890199-904850 GCA_019802435.1 Corydoras maculifer
CATACATATACACATACATACACACATACATATACACATACATACACACACATACATATACACATACATACACACACACATACATACATACATACATATACACATACATACACACACACACACACACATACACACATACACACATACACATACACATACATACACACACACACATACATACATACATACATACATATACACATACATACACACATACATATACACATACATACACACATACACACACACACACATACATACATATACACATACACACAAACACACACATACACGTATACACACACATACACATGCACACATACAAACACACACATTATGCTGTAAATCTCAGACCATAGAAAAATATAATAATAATAATAATCCCCTGGGGGCGGCACGGTGGCTTAGTGGTTTAGCACGTTCTCCTCTCAGCACTAGGGATTCCTGGTTTGAATCCCCATCTGGGTGGAGTTTCCATGTTCTCCCCGTGTCCATGTGGGTTTCCTCCGGCTTCTCCGGTTTCCTCCCACAGTCCAAAAACATGGATCATGTTAATTGAGCTCTCCAAATTGCCCCCTATAGAGTGTGTGTGTGAGTGAGTGTGTGCCCAGCGATGGATTGGCGCCCTGTCCTGGGTCTATCTGCCCAGCGCCAGAGACGTTCTCCCCTGGATGGGCATGGGGAACCCCACCGCGACCCTAATAGAGGATAAAGCGGGTGATAATAAATGAATAATCCCCCGTTCGTCTTCTGGAATGGAACTCGTCCTGCCTTCCAAAGAAGAAGACGGTGTCGTCCGTCATTCCTGAACACTGAAGCAGCGCCCGACGCGCCGCTGTGTTTGTCAAGATAATGGAGATAGCGCACGAGTGTCGCTCTTTTCTCACCGGCGCGGCGGCTCAGTGGGTGGAAGTCACCTGATAACAGGTTATTACGGCAAATACAGTTTCGCAAGCCAGATGTCTACATATCGCCAGAGAGTCTGGCTGCCGGCTGCCGAGCCAAGAACCTCCTCCTAAAAGTGCACAGGCATCCGAGTGACACTCAGACAATCAGCTACACACCATTGTTCGGGACTTCAAAAAACACACACAGAACAGTGTGTGTGTGTGTGTGTGTGTGTGTGTGTGTGTGTGTGTGTGTGTTAGTCCGAAAACACTTAGTCTCAGATTACTATCAGATCGGGATTACAAATCCAGAATGCGACCATCGGCGTCGAATGTTCCGGTCATTGACAGAAGGTTGGGCGAGTGTTGAAACACAAGACGGCGGCCACTCGGTGCGCTGCCGTGGATACTGTTCCCGATTGCTGATCTGACTTTGCTTCTGGAGAACGGTTCGAAGACCTAACCGAAAGGCACTGCATCTACTCTATTTTACATTTTGGTCATTTATTGGACGCTTACAAGGTGAGCACAGGGTTCATCACAACATCCCTGGAGCAATGAGGGTTAAGGGTCTTGCTCAAGGACCCACACTGGTAACCTGGGGACCTGGGATTTGAACCGCCAACGTTCAGATAGCCCAACACCCTAACCACTGAGCTACCACACCCACCTACTCTATGCGCAGGGGTTCTTCTTGCTCCCCTATCTTCCACCTTAAGCTCTTCTATGGTCGTGAGGGTGGGTGGCTTCTTCCTTCTCCCCTGGATGGGGGCATGGAGAACCCACCCTTGCGACCATAGTAGAGGTTAAGGTGGAAGATAATGAGACGAGACGAGGTTCTATCCATCAGAGCCAAGTGTGTGATGTTGGGTACCTGCTGGGATCTTTCATGAGGTGCATCAAAGCTTAGTTACACCCATCCATGATCTTCTGCTTAATCCTATATTGGGTCGTGATGAGGAGGGGGGGTTCTCCATGCCCATTCAGGAGTTGGGCAGATACACCCAGGTCAGGGTGCCAATCCATCGCTGGGCACACCCTCACTCACATACACACACTATATAGGGCCATTTAGAGCAGCCCATCTACCTTGAATCCATGTTTTTGGACTGTGGGCGGAAACCAGAGAACATGGAGGAAACCCACGTGGACACGGGGAGAACCTGGGAACTCCACCCAGATCGTGATTCCAACCTCCAGTACTGAGAGGAGAACATGTTAACCACTATGCCTCCAGGTTGCACACTTAGCTACGTCTATCCCATCCACCCATTACCTTATACTTATTCCTCTACTAGGGTTGGGGTGGAGACACACCCAGGACAGGACGCCAACCCATTGCTGGGCACACACTCACTCACCCAGACATACACTATATAGGGGCAATTAATATATGGGCAGCCAATTCACCTTGAATCCATGTTTTTGGATAGGAGAAGACTGGAGAGCCCGGAGGAGATCCATATGAACACGGGGAAGACATGGAAACCCCACCCCGATTGGCAGGTTCTCCACACCATTCACACGTTAAGCACGGTACCCGACGTCAGCATCCCGAGAACCGCGTTTCAGCAACGGTGAAATGTTGTCCTCAGCCGTAGACAGCGATGTCGTCCGAACAGACTTCGCCGTTCCACTCGCTCTGTCCTTCTGTCGGAAGGACAGCGACCGAGCGCCATGTCCCCGGGTCGTGATTGCGTCCCTTTTGCAAAGGCTGTCTAACTTTTTTTTTTTCTTTCTTAAATTGCACGAGACACGTCATGAATCTTGGTGTCATGCGGCCCTAACAGAGACGTCCGTCCCCCTGCATGTGTGATGTTCTTAGCACTCTGACTGTTGGTGTGTCCAGCTGGGAGAGGTCAAAGCTGAGTGAGGGTCCCAGGGTCAGACATGCAGAAAGAAGAGTATAACATACAGCCTGCTCCTCCGCCACATGCTCCCGCTGTGTGTGTGTGTGTGTATCAGGGGAATAGCTTGCCCTGTTGCCTGAATGCATCTCTGGTCAAGCATCTTGCTCCTAAACACACAACACACAGACTTAACCTTAATAGGCAGTATAGGAATGGGACGAACAGTGACATAGTGAGCTGCACAATAGCCAAACAAAAGCAGCAGGAGTGATGTGTGCGGCGTGCGTGTGTGTGTGTGTGTGTGTGTGTGTGTGTGTGTGTGTGTGTGTGAGTATGCTCCATATGGGTGCAACCCTCACCCTCCTCACACAGAAAGGCAGATGCCACATGGGCCTCTGGGTCATGGCGTGCTGCGACTCCCAACAAATACTAAACAGTAGCGAGAAGACCAGCTGCCTGACCCCCACACACACACACACACACACACACACACACACACACACACACACACACACACACACACACACACACACACACACACACACCATACATCCATACACCAATTTGCGAACTTCTCTCACGTTCGATTCCAAATCTGTTCCAGTCCTTTGTTTGGTCCTCCCTGCGTCACGCGCCCGTCCAGCGCTTTTAAGGCGATGCTCAGATAGTAAACGAGTCAATCCACAACAACGCGTTTAGCAACTAATTTAAAGGTAGAAGCTGCAGGGATCAATGTCTCGTACGTAAAATCTAACCCCGCAATCCACACCTTGCCGTCATTACGGCCGGCTTTCCACGTGGATTAACGGCACTCGGGCAAACCGCAGCTGGGTGCGGGACGCGGGCCAGATTAGGGCTGCGAGTCGGCCAAAAGTGGGTCACATGTAGGTAGCGCTGCCAAACGTCTCCTCGATATGAACCAGATGTGTGGGATATTTATGACTCACATGTAACCCAGACAGACAAAACTCACTCTGGCCCAGATCTGGCCCACTTGCCGCATGGATTGGCGGCCCACGCCGGATTAGTGACATATGTCGGGACAAAGTGGGTCACATCGAAGGCAGCGCTGCCAAAACGACTGCCAGAATCAAATCGAATGAATCAAATGTGTTCAGTCATTTGTGGATCACTCAGAACGTACACGGAGCCCGGATAGCGGACGTCTTCTGGCCCAGGTCTGGCCCTCATGCGGTTTGGGTTCGACACTACTGGGGTGGATGCAGGATGTGGAGCACATAGATCAGCCCAAATCGGGTCACGTGAAGGTAGCACTGCCAGATGTGGTTGCAGTGCCATGTGTTTGCCAAGTAGGGGCACACAGTGCCACGGCTCAGCCGGTGGTAGCCCACACGGCATGCTATCTGAGAGAGGGCTGAAGGTCCGGGACACGTCCACAGACAATCACAGGGTGGACAAATGTACGAATGGTGGACCAGTTGGACTCAAGTCCACTTACTAGTATAAGTTTGGACACTAGAACTTACAGTAGAGACATGTGGAGAACATGCAAACTACACCCAGAAAGGACCCTGGCTACCATCCATCCAGGATCTTCCACTTAATCCTATAGTAGGGTCACGAGAGGGTTCCCTGTGCCCATCTCAAAAGAGAACGTTTTGGGAATAGGGCAGATACATACTCACACATGCACACACTCAATGAGGAGCAATTTAGAGCAATCAGCTCACCTTGAATCCATTTTTTTGGACTGTGGTATGAAACCAGAGAACCTGAAAAAAACCCACATGGACGCAGGGAGAACAAGGAGAACTCCACCCAGATCGGGATTCGAACCTGGATCCCCAGTGCTGAGAGGAGAACATGCCAACCACTACCACCTGGCTACCATTCTAGGCTTTAATTAAATTAAATTAAACTTTGTGTCAGACATAACAAACATTGTTTGGGGCACATCATGCAGGTTGATTCAGGAGAACATGCCAACTCCACACTGAAGGAACTTTAAATGAGACCTATTAAGGAAGCGAAAGGCTCCAGTTGATTAGAAAATCCTGAGCTGCATTTCAGGCGCATGATTCCTGAAACACGAAATATTATATATTCTACATTATTAGTGGGCGGCATGGTGGCTTAATGGTTAGCATGTTCTCCTCTCAGCACTAGGGTTTCCCAGTTTGAATCCCAATCTGCCTGGAGTTTCCATGTCCTCCCCGTGTCCACGTGGGTTTCCCTCGGGTTCTCCGGTTTTCTCCCACAGTCCAAAAACATGGATCAAGTCAATTGAATTCTCAAATTGCCCCATATAGAGTCTGTGTGAGTCCAGTGATAGATTGCCCCCCCTGTCCTGGGTGTATCTGCCCAGCGCCCGAAACGTTTTCCCCTGGATGGGCATGGGGAAACCCCATGCCCCCCCCCCCCCCGCAACTCAAGGATGAAGTGGAAGATAATGGATGCCCATCCAGGGCAGAACGTTTTGGGCGCTGGGCAGATACACCCAGAACAGGACACCAATCCATCACTGTACACACTCTATATGGGGCAATTTGGAGAATTCAATTGACTTGATCCATGTTTTTTGGACTGTGGGAGGAAACCGGAGAACCCGGAGGAAACCCACTCGGACACGGGGAGAACATGGAAACTCCACCCAGATTGGGATTCGAACCTGGAACCCCCAGCGCTAAGAGGAGAACATGCTAAACCACTATGCCAGTGTGCCGCTCTTATATATATATCCTACATTATATATATATTCATAGTTGTTTATATTTGTATATTGTTATTATAATTATATTTGACATATCAATATCGTATTCATTCATTCATTCATTATCTTCCGCTTATCCTCTATTAGGGTCGGGGGGGGGTTCCCCATGCCCATCCAGGGGAGAACATCTCGGGCGCTGGGCAGATAGACCCAGGACAGGACACCAATCCATCGCTGGGCACACACTCACTCACACACACACTCTATAGGGGCAATTTTGAGAATTCAATTAACTCGATCCATGTTTTTGGACTGTGGGAGGAAACCGGAGAACCCGGAGGAAACCCACGCAGACACGGGGAGAACATGGAAACTCCACCCAGATGGGGATTCGAACCGGGAATCCCTAGCGCTGAGAGGCGAACGTGCTGACCACTAAGCCACCGTGCTGCCTATATTGTATTCATATCCTATTTTTAATATCTAACTTTTATAGAAGCGGGTGAACGGGGTGCGTGAGCCATCATTTCGTCTCTGTCTCGTACCACGTGCCACACAAATGATGATAAAACTTTCCTGAATCTTAAATCTTTGCTTTAATTAGAGCTGTAGCTTTCTTTCTGCATTTCATTTAAGCTCAACCCCAAGCTCAGGCTCAGCACCCGACCCGGCAGCGGTGTGATCGCGGCGACGCGGCTGATACGGTTGAAGTGGAGGCGCGCGCTGGAGGTGCTGTTCCCTATGAATGAGGTTTGGCCCCTCCCACTGCAGAGTGACAGGTGTTCACCACCATGCAGAGTGAAGGTATGAGTGTAGACTTCCTGTGCAAACAATCCCGGTGTGGCCACACACACACTCACACATACACACTCACACACACACACTCACACACACACACCCACACCCACACACACTCACACAGCAACAAAGTGGTCCTGAGAAGAGAACACTTGCTCTGATCACACTACTCTGAGTGTGTGTGTGTGTGTGTGTGTGTGTGTGTGTATGTGTGTGTGTGTGTGTGTGTTCATTGTGCAAACCCTGACCGTCCTGCTCCGCAGTTCTGGTATGATATGGAGATGAGGAAGTCTCTCACTCACTTACTCGTTCCCCATCCCTTCATCAGAGGATAATTAGCATAGCAGCTGCTTAGTGTAGGGTGTACGAGGTAGGGACAGGCTGCTCTGTCTGTGTGTGTGTGTGTGTGTGTGTGTGTGTGTTCACAAGGGGGTGGACAGGGGGCTTTGGTCAATAGAGGCTGTCTGGGACCTGAATAGGACGGAGGGCGAGCTCAGTAGGGCGGACAAAAGAAAATAGGAGAAAAGAATGGAGGGAGTAAATGGGCGTGTTGGAGAAAGAGCAGAATGGAGTGAATTAATGAATGGGAGTAAAAAACCAAGAGAGCAAGGGGAAGACGGATCAAGCCACCTGTCTCCCTCTCGCTCTCTCTCTCTCCCTCTCTCTCTCTCTCTCGCTCTCTGGGACCGCTGGTGAGGAGACCTTAGAGTGCACGTCGAGTGTGAAGTCAGTCGGTTCGAGGTCAGTCGGTTTACAGCGCCATTCATTCATTTTAATTCTCCCAACGCAGAACAAGCCCTCGCAATCTGATCCGGGGGCTGAGTTCTATACTGTACAAGCGACTGTGTGTGTGTGTGTGTGTGTGTGTGTGTGTGTGTGTGTGTGTGTGTACAATAACTAAAGTAATGCATCATTTTCATGGTGTTCCATTTGCATCACTATTCTGTAGAATCTGTAATCTGGGGGGGGGGGGGGAGTTCCCCATGCCTCATGCCCCATGCTCTGGGCAGATACACCCAGGACAGGGCACCGATCTATTGCTGGGCACACACTCACACAAACACACTCTATATGGGGCAATTTGGAGCAGCAAATTTGCCTTGAATCCATGTTTTTGGACTGTGGGAGGAAACCAGAGCACCCGGAGGGAGCCCAAGCATGGACACGGGGAGAACATGCAAACTCCACCCAGATTGGGATTCGAACCTGAAACCCCCCAGCTCTGAGAGGAGAACATGCTAAACCACTACGCCACTGTGCCGTCTGACTCTATTCCTGCAAAGAATGTTTAATTGGTCTCTAAGGTTCCGGTTCCTTAATGCACACACACACACACACACACACCCTCCCTGTACACGGCACCTGAAGGGCAATTGGGTGTAGATGTCTTGCCCAAGAGCACTTCAGCCAGAGTCCTTGTTGGGACCGGGAACCGAACCCGGGGCCTTCAGGTCGCAGGCCTACGACTGCCCCCATACAACTGCTCCTGTGCAGTGGGGGGCACTGTCAGGAAACCAAATACCATCAGGTGGAGCCACGTTGAGGGAACAGCGCCTCCACCTGGCCAATCACCGCGGGAATGCGCCGGGCCTGGAGGTCTGGTGGGTTCCGTTCAAAGTAAGAAGTCAGTGGAGTGTGTCCTATCCCTGCAGGCGACTGCACGGGTGGCGATACGCACCCATACGAGGCCAAAGGAACCTGTGGTCGCCACGGAAACGCGCGGAATCTGCGACGCACAACTCCGTTTTGCTCAACCGTCGGACGGAACTGCGAGGTTCTGCTTTTGAGACGTGAGCGGCGCGACGGGCGCACTGCGGCGCAACGTTCCGAACGCCGGCGTGTGAAGCAATGCGACCCGCCGGCTTCGGGAGCCACACCCGAACCTCACACAGGCATTCGAACATGACTGACAGAGCAAAAAAAAAAAAAAAAAAGGTCTTTCAACCCCGATTACACAATGCCCCCCCTCACCCACCACACCCCACCCCGCCGGCCCCGCCCGCCCGCCCGCCCGCCCGCCCAAAGTGAGTTATTATTACAGCGTAACTTCAGCGCCGGTTCCCATGGTTGTTAGCACAGGAAGCAACGTGCGTTTCCTCCCAACACGCCGTCGACGCAGCCATGTCGTGTCGAGGAGGGTGACGTGTGTGTGTGTGTGTGTGTGTGTGTGTGTGTGAGACACAACGGAGGACGTGGAGACATAACGATAAAAAAGGACATACAAGTCTTCTGTTTGTCTCGACCAGGAACCTGAACCTGGAACCTTCTGCACCACTGTAGTGCCACCACAGTGTAAGACAATCCAACGTGGACCACATGGTGGCGCAGTGTTTCATGTTCTCACACCAGAAAGGTCTTGGGATTGGTTTCCAGATAAGGTCTTTTGTTTGTGCTTGTTGGCATGTTCTCCTCATGACCATGTGGCTTTCCTTCATGACCTTTGGTATCTTCTCACAGTCTAAAATATAGTTTGTGCATGTTGGCATGTTCTCCTCATGACCATGTGGCTTTCCTTCATGACCTTTGGTATCTTCTCACAGTCTAAAATATAGTTTGTGCATGTTGGCATGTTCTCCTCATGACCATGTGGCTTTAATTCATGAGCTTTGGTATCTTCTCACAGTCTAAAATATAGTTTGTGCATGTTGGCATGTTCTCCTCATGACCATGTGGCTTTCCTTCATGAGCTTTGGTATCTTCTCACAGTCTAAAACATAGTTTGTGCATGTTGGCATGTTCTCCTTATGACCATGTGGCTTTCCACCATGAGCTTTGGCATCTTCTCACAGTCTAAAACCACATTGTATAAACTCCTTGTGTATGTTGGCATGTTCTCCTTATTAGTGTGCCCTTCCTCCAAGACCTTTAGTATCTTCTCTCAGTCTGAAACAGTTTGTGCATGTTGGCATGTTCTCCTCCTGAACATGTGGGTTTTCCGTCCTGAGCTTTGGTATCTTCTCACGGTCCAAAAACACAGTGTGCATGTTTTGCATGTCCTCCTTATGACCAAATGGGTTTCCTCCAAGAGCTTTGGTATCTTCTCTCACAGTCTAAAACATACTTTGTGCATGTTGGCATGTTCTCCTCATGACCATGTGGGTTTTTCGTCCTGAGCTTTGGTATCTTCTCTCACAGTCTAAAACATACTTTGTGCATGTTGGCATGTTCTCCTCATGACCATGTGGGTTTTCCGTCCTGAGCTTTGGTATCTTCTCACAGTCCAAAAACACAGTGTGCATGTTTTGCATGTCCTTCTTATGACCATATGGGTTTCCTCCAAGAGCTTTGGTATCTTCTCACGACCTAAAAACATAGCTGTGGATGTGTTCGTGTGTCTGAGTTCAGACCCTGCATGCTGGTGATAAGAGGATGCACGTGGGCATAGATGCACACAGGAAATGCTTAAGGTGGAGAAATGTAAAAATACACGTGAGGAAGCGCGAGCGTTTGATGTTTCATTATATGTTCACACAGAAGAGCAGACTAGAAGATATTCACTACAAGGGCAGAAGAACGGCGGGTTTTAAAACGGGACCAGCAGGGCTGTGGCAGCAGCTGCCTTTATAAAAAAAAAAAAAAACTCATAAAATGTCTCGGAATGGATTCTGAGACACGGTAAAATGCAGGTGTGGACGGCTGTGCATGCAGTCTGGCTGGGTTTGAATCCCGGAGTCTAAAGTGCATGCTCACAGGCTCACGATCATGTGACCCATCAAGGACGAAGTGACATGCGTATCTACGGTTGGCCAGCAGAGCAAGGGCCGGGTGTGGCCCCGGGGCAGGGGTGTAACGGTACACCGTGGAAGGTTCTGTACGCATTCAGGATGGGGGGTTTGGGGGGGGTTATTGTCACGCTACTACAGCATATGGGGCATATTGCAGATCATTGCGGGTTCCATCCATCCATTATCTTCTGCTTTGCGCTCTATTAGAGTCGCGGGGGGGGGTTCCCCATGCCCATCCAGGGGAGAACGTTTCAGGCGCTGGGCAGATACACCCAGGACAGGACACCAATCTAACGCTGGGCACACACACTCACCTACACACACACACTCTAAATGGGGCAATTTAGAGAATTCAATTGACCTTGATCCATGTTTTTTGGACTGTGGGAGGAAACCGGAGAACCTGGAGGAAGCCCACACGGACACGGAAAGGACATGGAAACTCCACCCAGATGGGGAATTCCTAGTGCTGAGAGGAGAACATGCCAACCACTAAGCCAGCGTGCCGCCCACCTTGTAAGTCGCTTTGGATAAAAGCGTCAGCTAAACAAAATATAATATAAATGTAAGTGTCTGCTGCCAAGATACCGCAGCAGGTCTCAGGGGGGAAAGAAAACGAATGCCCTGCGTCGTTATATTGTCTTTCGGATGAACGAACACCCTGACCACAGAGTTCCTGGCCATCAGCGAGCCGGAAGGAAAAAAAACGTAACCGTCCTACGCGACCGACGGCATTCCGGCGAATCAGAAACAAATAAATTAGAAATGCGAAAACCGCAGATTGGGGTTTGGCCTGGATGTCCTCGCGTCCTGCGGATCGGCGAGAACGTGGGTTCTGCAAACGGCCGGCCCGTTTCGCAATCGGCGATCTGCACCGGAATCCGAGCGTTTCTGCGGTCCTGAGCGACGACGCAACGCGCCGTGTAACCCAAGACCCCACAGGCGGAGCGGGTTCTGTCGTCGGCCCCGTCCATGTAAGCGCTCCGCTTAAACATGAGCCGTCCTGGGGAACGGGCCTTTGCGGGAGGGGAGCGGCTTTGTTTGGGAGGAAAGCCGTTTGGTGGGTTGCCAGCGCAGTGCAGTGAAGGTATGAGGGATCTTGACATTCCTCAGCTCAATGCACAACGGCAAACAAAAAAGGAAGGGGGGGGGGGGACGGAAAACTCCGACCAACACGAGGTCCCACTTGAGCTCTCGGCACAATGAGAGGAGTGCGCTTTCACTGCCGATCTCTCTCTCTCGCCCTCTCTCTCTCTCTCGCGAGTGCGCTCGTCACTGACGAGAAACGCTTTCGCACTCAGTGCTGATCCGAAAGAGAAAAAAGAAAAAGAAAAAAAAAGGCGTGCTTCCCTTTCGCTCTGTCCCCCGGTCAGGACGAGGTGAGGAGAGACGGGACTCTGCTAAAATCATTTCCAAATTCCTGCTCTGCCGAGCGTCCAGGCTGAGGCACATGAAGAATCTATTAGGGGGCCTCTCTGTTGCACTCTGGGACGCCGGCCAATCCCGGCACCGGACAATGGAAATCCAACTCAACAATAACATCCTGCCCGGAGGGGGCAGGGAGAGGGAGGGGTGTGCGGGGGGGGGGTGGTTTGTCATGCCGTTTCTGGGTTTGGGGTGTTCTCCAAAGGCATGCCGGGGGCTCTGGCTACCTGCTACATGGTTGCGCAGAAGAAGAAAGAATGAAAAAAAAGAAAGACCAACAATTGACCACCTGAATCCTGTACATGCGTCTGCAGAGATACGGATGGAAACTACAGCCACAGGGTGTGGCCCTCAGGGCAGGGGCCTGATTCACGATTCGGCGAAACGCCGTTGGAACAGACCTCCAGGTTCTGTACGCATTCAGTATGGGGGGTTTGGGGTGGGGGGTGGTTTTATTGTCACGGTACTACAGCGTATGGGGCATATTGCCGATCATTGTGGGTTCCATTCATACATCATCTTCCGCTTTGTCCTCTACTAGGGTCGTGAGTGGGGGGGGTTCCCCATGCCCATCCAGGGGAGAACGTTTCGGGGTGCTGGGCAGATACACCCAGGACAGGATGCCAATCTACCGCTGGACACACACTCACTCACTCACACACTCTATATGGGGCAATTAGGAGAATTCAATTGACCTTGATTCATGTTTTTGGACTGTGGGAGGAAACCGGAGAACCCGGAGGAAACCCACGCAGACACGGGGAGAACATGGAAACTCCACCCAGATGGGGATTCGAACCGGGAATCCCTAGTGCTGAGAGGCGAACGTGCTAAACCACTAAGCCACCGTGCCGCGCTAAACGAATACAAGTTCTGTTAATTCAGTAAAAAAGATTATATATGTGTGTGTGCAGAAATAAATAAGAATTATATGGGGGGGAAAATTATATATATATATATATATACAGGCTTTATAGGTGGCTTAGTGGTTTAGCACGTTCGCCTCTCGGCACTAGGGATTCCCGGTTCAAATCCCCATCTGGGTGGAGTTTCCATGTTCTCCCCGTGTCCACGTGGGTTTCCTCCGGGTTCTCCGGTTTCCTCCCACAGTCCAAAAACATGGATCAAGTCAATTAAGTTCTCCAAATTGCCCCATATAGAGTGTGTGTGTGAGTGAGTGTGTGCCCTGTGATAGATTGGCGCCCTGTCCTGGGTCTATCTGCCCAGCGCCCGAAACGTGCTCCCCTGGATGGGCATGGGGAACCCCACCACAACCCTAATAGAGGATAAAGTGGGAGATAATGAATGTATATATATAATTTTTTTTTTTTTTTTAAACAGACAAGAAATATACATATACTCTTTGAACCTCTCTCTCTCTCTCTCTCTCTCTCATCCACTCTCTGTACAGCTCTGTACCAGTGCAACACACAAACACACACCGCCACCACAGTACTGTCCCTGCAGGGCTGAGAATCAACCACCATCTAACTAACACCCGCTCTGTCCTGGCACGGACCCTGAATTAACAAAATGACGTGGACCAACAGAGTTATTAATGCAGAGCAACAGGTGGACTACAGTCTGTAACTGTAGAACTACAAAGTCCATCTATAGAGAGGTGCAAACCTATAGAACGTGTTGACCATTTAGAGCCCAAATCTGACACCAGAATGACGTTTTCGGTTCAAATTAGTCGTGAAATGTATTAAAATTAGCGGATGGTGAACCAGGCCGTTGAAGGTCGGGTTATTTTGGATATTTTGCAATAGTTACTGGATAACTGGACTAATTATATTAAGACTCTGGTACATGATAATGACCTTAAAAATGATTCAGTGGTGATTTGGCCGCTATAAAAATAACTTGGTGGATGTATTGTGTCCACAGCAACCTGAATGATGATAAAGATATAACTTAATAAAGTATATATATATCATATTGGTGTAACGCATGAAAATAACCTATGAGTTTTCAAAAATAAAAGTCCTGCAGTGTTTTCAGAATGCTGACAATTAGAGAGAGGGAGAGGGAGCGGGCGTCCATGTACCAAAGTAAGCCACATCCCCCTGAGCTCCTTTATCCAGCCTGAAAGGCGTGAGCTAAATGAATGACAAAAGGAGAGAGAGAGCACAAGAGAATGAGAGCGAGAATGTGGACAGGGGTCAGGCTGTCCCCCAGAGGAGAACCCCAACCTTCTGCAGGAAAAAAAAAAAAAGTGAGAACGCGGCCAGAGGAAGAAGTCTCACACGTCGCACCTTAAAGAAGGTTTAATGATTTCTTTACTGGCTTGTACACAAACGTACAAAACATATTACAGCACTCTGTTGTCTGAGCACACACAGATCACAGTGTTACAAACATTCAAAAGGAAAACGCACAGACACACACACACACACACAGAAAAAGCCATAACCATCACAACACTCATGTCACTCCAAAATGAAAATCTGTTCACAGGAGACAAAAAGAAAAGACAAAACAAAGACAAAACTTGGTCCATGAAAGAAAAAAAAAAGAAAAGAAAAAAAAAAAAGAATCAGCAATCTACTCATTCACTTACACCTAACGGACTGCTTCCACTCCCGCTGCCATAAATGTTATGACAAACAAGGAGCGAAGCAACCAAACACCGTGCAATTTTATTTTAAAATTCGCTGGTTACAATGATCTTACCATCAAATGTATTATTCCCCTTATTTAACACGAGGAGAGCACTTCGAAAAGAAAGCGCCCTGGCATTTCAGCGTTTATATACTGTATATATACTCATATATACATATACACACACACACACCCGAGCACAGAGATACAGGCCTCTTTGCAAAAAAAACAAAACAAAAAAAATGCATTGTGTTATGCAAAGTAACACACACACACACACAACATACACTTTATAACCTGGAGCTTTTTTTTTATACAATAGTATTTCGTTGTGTTCCTTTTTTTTTTCCATTTAGAAAAACAATTCAACGTTGACCCGAAGTCGACGAAATCAACAGTCAGTGCAACTTTTTTCGAAGAGTAAAAATATCAAGTTTAAGACATGCAATGCATATTTGTTCGTCCCTCCAGGTCCGAGAGTTCTTAAGTCTAACCAGGTACAAGCGAGGACCAGTTCGACGGCGCTATGCGTGCGACGCTCGCCGTCTCCCGCACACGTGCACACACACTGGAGACTTCATACAGATCACTGTAACTGATATTTATCCTCTTTCACTCACTGTTGGCTATAGTTTCAAAGAAAAGAAAGAAAAAAAAAAAAAAAAAAAAAAAAAAAAAAAAAAAAAAAAAA
>JAFMOD010000533.1:10586-59274 GCA_019802435.1 Corydoras maculifer
CTGTTATTGTCCTTCAAAGTAGTCACCAGCATTGTGTAGAACATGTTGCCAGCGATGTGGAAGGCGTAGTACACCGTTAGCAGAGCCTGTTCTGTTGATGGTGCGAATGGAGCGGTCTACTGCCTGTCGAATATCTGGAACAGTTCTGATGCAAATGCCACGAACTACTGTACCATCCAGCATACTCCCCAGACTTAAGCCCTTGTGACTTTGATTTGATTCCGAAGATGAAGGAACCACTTCGTGGCATTCGCTTCAGAACTGTTCATAGTTGAGGTCTACCTATGATGTAAATTACAGGCCTCCTCTCATCTTTTTAAATGGGAGAACTTGCACAATTGGTGAATGACTAAATACTTGTTTTCCCCACTGTATGTATGTATGTGTATGAGGCATGCAGTAAAGATGCTTGTGGTATGGTTGTACGACAGCGTAAAGCACTGCATTTAAACAATTTCGTGGAATATACATTGATCGTGCCAACAACTGCCCAGCACATCACTGGCACTACATTACCCAGTTTAATTCATCTAGCGCAAGTGGGTATGGCATAGGAAGCTTCTTCAATCTCCTACCATATGGTAGACATTACTTTTTGCTCCTGAGTCACACATGACAGCATTTCTTTCTGAAGCTGTGACTTTATTAAACTCATCACAGTCACTTACTTTAATCACATATTATTCATCATCTTAATTTACTGTTTAAGTTAATCATTAAAACTACTAAAATGTGTGTCATGTTAATCACCAAAGTAAAGCTGCTTGTGATCACCAGTATAGTTTTTGTTTGTCCAAATAAAATGACAAAGCATTATATACAGTATAAATTGTAAATGATAATATTTATATTTATAGTTTGATAAATCTAGAATGTGTAAAGAGTGAAGGATATTAATAATGCTTTTGATAGTTGTTAACTGAGTCCCTGCGCTGGGCAATTTTCACTGCTGGCCGAAAAACATAGTAAGTCAGAATTCTGAGATAAAAAGTCAGAATTCTGAGATAAATTTATTTTGTTGTTTTCTTCTTAGTTACTAAACACCAACCATGTATGGATTATCTGCTGGTCGCATTACAATATTTATTGTTTAAGTTATGCATTTTGTAAATTTATAATGTATTTTTGCATGTAGTAAGAAATCATATTGCGTAAATCGATGTCGACTGGGTGAGCAGATATGGTTAAACAGTAAAAATAAAATCTGCAGATATGCCAATAGTTTAACTATAATTCTGAGGGACTAGTATTGAAACTAAAGTTTAGTTTAAGCATGAGCGGACAATGTTTAGCTTAGAGAAGTAAATTCGGCTTAATTATCACATAATGAAAGATAAGATGGTTTAGATGGTAAAAAAACAGTTTAAAGGACTGGTGTAAATACAATTATAAACGCGTGTGGCCCGAGAGACGCGGTCATTCGGCATGAGTGTGCGGACACACACATACAGAAATCTTCAGTTATAATTAATGTTATTTTTCTTAACGAATTAATTACTACTATTAAAGACAAAAGTGTTAATTACCTTGGCGAGATAGCGACAAAGCTGCGTCCAGTTTTGCATCTTGTATACTTTTAGTCAGCACACAGCCTAGCTAACAGCCAAGGTCTCGCTTCTTTGCGCATGCCCACATGAACTAAACTGTCGCTTAAAGATGACATCACGGTTATGCAATGAACTGGTGTAACGATCGGATTCTGTGACATTAGAGACGCTTTTGCTAGTTTCTAATAAGAAGTATAAAAAAGTTATCTAAAATGTTTTAATTGAGTTGTAATACATTCTTCATTAGATTGCATTAGGGTCACATAATCTGATAGACAAGCGTAATGGACGTAGTGTCTTTATTATCAGTAAAGTCTTCTTGATGATCTGAGATACTTTACATCCGCTATCTAGTGGCAAAACCCCCAATATATTATAAAAATATTTTAAATAAACTGCCAAGAATTTAATTCACATTAATTTGTTACATTCATTTAGTGATGGCAAAATGAATGGGGCTTTCCAGTCCAAAGACTCGCCAAAAGGTTCATTACTCGAAGCCTCATGAACTGTTCTCACTAGCGACACCTGCTGTTAAAAGAGAAATATGACAATCTACAGTAATCTGAGCCAGGGTAACTGAATGTCTATATAGGAAATCAACAATCTTTGCCACTTTGTATCAATGAAAACAAAAGATTGTTTGTTAGGAAATATTATTAGGTATTAAGTGATGATAAAACACTTATAAATACAAATAAAAATAAATACAACAATGATGACACTGACACTGAATTTAAATGTGCTTATTAAACTGGAAGTGCATTATGAATGATGTGTTTATTGAACTTTAAGTGAAGGGCAAAAAACTACGACAAAGAAGTATGGAGAAGGGACAAATTCAACTTTTTTTTATTTTTTTTATTTACAAACATAAGCTTTTTAAAAGTGTCGGGGTTTAGGTGAATCCTCTTTTGGATACAATCTCCCCAGCCTATATATATATATAACCTTGTAACATGGCACTGAGGAGACTGGAATGCATAAAAACGTTTGTGCCAACTTATATAAATGTGTCTATATATATATATATATATTTATTTATTTATTTTTGCTCCATTACATGAGTGGATTTTCTTGTCTGGGCAGGTTTACTTCAGATAAGTATCTGTCAACTTCAATGGTTGCATCAACTTTTGCACTTAAATTATGCCTTCTCTGTCCCTACATTCACTACATTCATCAAAAGTAGTAGTATGACATCAAACACCTCATGTAGTGTTTACAAGTTTTTAAGTTGGTTGCGTTTTAATATTTATATATATATATATATATATATATATATATATATATTATATATATATATATATATATATATATATATATATATATAGATAGATAGATAGATAGATAGATAGATAGATAGATAGATAGATAGATAGATAGATAGATAGATAGATTCATTCCGCTTTATCCTATATTAGGGTCGCGTTGGGGTTTCCCATGCCCATCCAGGGGAGAATGTCACCCAGGACAGGGTGGCCAATCTATCGCTGGGCATATGTGTATATATATATATATATATATATATATATATATATATATATATATATATATATATATATATATATATTCATTCATTCATTATCTTCCGCTTATCCTCTATTAGGGTCACGGTGGGGTTCCCCATGCCCATCCAGGGGAGAGCGTCTCGGGCGCTGGGCAGATAGACCCAGGACAGGGCGCCAATCCATCACTGGGCACACACTCACTCACACAGACACACACTATAGGGGCAATTTTGAGAATTCAATTAACTTGTTCCATGTTTTTGGACTGTGGGAGGAAACCGAAGAACCCGGAGGAAACCCACGCAGACAGGGGGAGAACATGGAAACTCCACCCAGATGGGGATTCGAACCGGGAATCCCTAGCGCTGAGAGGCGAACGTGCTAACCACTAAGCCACCGTGCCGCCTTATATATATATATATATATATATATATATATATATATATATATATATATATATATATATATATATATATATATATATAATTCCATTATATTTACAAGCAGTTGGTTATATTAGCCCACATGTGTTAATAATATATATATAGAGAGAGAGAGAGAGAGAGAGAGAGAGAGAGAGAGAGAGAGAGAGAGAGAGAGGGAGAGGTTTCCTGAATACTACAGCACTAACAAATAAACCTAAACTGAATCAGGTTTCTGGGAGGCGGGAAATTACTACAAAGTTTGGGGCAGACTTGAGATGCTTCTCAGTAGCGTCGCTGAATTCTACATTAAATAACTTTCCAGTAGAGTATATTTTTGATCAAGCAGCGTCTACAAAATGTACAATTTTCAGGACATGTCTGAGAAAAGCAGAGGTTTGCTCTGCAGTATGATTTTAAAACTCAACAGTCAGAGAGAAATAAAAAGCTTCTAGCCTGCTTGTCTCTTCTCTGTAAGAAAAGTAACTAATGGCTTTCCTAAAAGTCGCAAGAAGTCGATAACTGACGTCATCCCCGAATTTGCATAAAAGTTTGCATGTATTTGATGCTATAGAATAAAGGAATGACGTTGTGCGACAGAAAAAAAGTGAATAAAAAGCACCCAAGATATGTTAAAACTACAGACAAACTATAATTTCTAGATTTTTATAAATCCTTTATCTACTGTCCATAGAGTATAATGGAACATTCCCAACAACTTTGGAACATTGAGAGTGGTTGAGTTACAGAACGCTCCTGCAAATTGTCACATTTCACAAATAAGTTCAGGTAAGAGACTTTTTAGTCAGAAATAATGTTGGTTTAAACATGTAGGCAGTGTTGAGCAAGCTACTTGTAACATGTACGCTATTATATTAGTTACTTGACAATAAATGAAACTTCAACACACAAAAGCTACCACCCATAGAGTTATAGCAAATATGTATTTGCTATATTTTGTATTTTGTGCCTGAAGTACACAAAAGCTAAACCGACCTAATGCCAGATCAGATCAGTGCAAAATGACATAAAACATTTGTGTAAAATGACATAAAACATTTATGGAAGAAGATCCGATTATCCAACAAACAAAAACACACACACACACACACACACACACATATATATATATATATATATATATATATATATATATATATATATATATATATATATATATATATATTCATTCATTCATTCATTCATTCATTATCTCCCGCTTATCCTCTATTGGGGTCGCGGTGGGGTTCCCCATGCCCATCCAGGGGAGAGCGTCTCGGGCGCTGGGCAGATAGACCCAGGACAGGGCGCCAATCCATCGCTGGGCACACACTCACTCACACAGACACACTCTATAGGGGCAATTTGGAGAATTCAATTGACTTGATCCATGTTTTTGGACTATGGGAGGAAACCGGAGAACCCGGAGGAAACCCACGCAGACACGGGGAGAACATGGAAGCTCCACCCAGATGGGGATTCGAACCGGGAATCCCCAGCGCTGAGAGGCGAACGTGCTAACCACTAAGCCACCGTGCCGCCCTAATTAGCAGTGTAACCATGAAAATTAACGTTGTCATATATATATATATGTTTTTGTTTGTTGGATAATCGGATCTTCTTCCATAAATGTGTGTATATATATATATATATATATATATATATATATATATATATATATATATATATATATATATATATATATATATAGGGCGGCACGGTGGCTTAGTGGTTAGCACGGTCGCCTCTCGGCGCTAGGGATTCCCAGTTCGAATCCCCCCTGGGTGGAGTTTCCATGTTCTCCCCGTGTCTGCTTGGGTTTCCTCCGGGTTCTTCGGTTTCCTCCCACAGTCCAAAAACATGGATCAAGTTAATTGAGTTCTCAAAATTGCCCTGTTTAGAGTGTGTCTGTATAAGTGAGTGTGTGCCCAGCGATGGATTGGCGCCCTGTCCTGGGTCTATCTGCCCAGCGCCCGAGATGCTCTACCCTGGATGGGCATGGGGAACCCCACCGCGACCCTAATAGAGGATAAGCGGAAGATAATGAATGAATGAATGAATATATATATATATATATATATATATATATATATATATATATATATATATATATATATATATATATATATAATTTAGTCCGAATAACTGGATCTTAAACACATACTTATATGCTAGTTTGGTTTCACAATCCATGTAAGCTTATAAAAACACTTTGATCAGAGAGTTGGATAAGCTCTAGACAGACTAGTACCGCCATTTGTATAGGCTAGTTTCCCCCTGCAGGTCACCATGAGTTAACTCATGTTTTAGTCAGTGTATCTGACTTTCATTTTGCGCTGATCTGGCATTAGGTTGGTACTACATAGTTATGGTACTTTTGACTTATTCGTGTTACTCAGTTTGCTATATTTCTATGGGTAGTAGCTTTTGTGTAGTAAAGCTTAATTTATTGTCGAGTAACTTAGCTCACTACATTTCACGAGCAGCTCGCTCTACGCTGATTAATTCAGAAGCACTTGAATGAAGCATCGCTTTGGTCGCCATAGTGACGGACCCAAACAGCGTGAAAGAAACTCCATAATGTCGACACCGCGAGAAATTGAAGCAACTGAATATCTACAACAGCATCAGATAATGGAGCTAATGATGGATTTGACTAGCGCGCTTCTCTTCACCACACCAGGTCACCCTTTTACTCAATCACTTTCTCTCGGCCGTAGTCAGAATCAGAATCAGGGTTATTTGTCACATACGTAGATATACATGGTACAGCCAGCAGTGAAATTCTTTCCTGACTTCTCCACATAAAGTTGAAATTTAGGAGGATAATAAAAATAGAATAAAATAAAATAAAATTTAACTATGTATTTACACTAAATTTTGAAAATAAAAGAACTGTACAATTATTGCACTGACAGATATGAACTAAAGTGGTCTTATAAGTTAAATGTTAAAGTGAGTTGTGCTTTTGTGTGCAAATAATGCAGTGCATGGTTAAAAGTTGTTTTAGTTATGAAGGTGTTGTGGGTGGGATTATGTCCGTTTAGTCCTAATTTTTAATGAAGTCTAATTAAATTTAATTTAGTCCTTAGTGTCACCAATGTCCGGAACTTTGACCACTGACATTAATTTCTAATACCATTAATTAATTAATAGTTACTATAAATGATTGTCTTTTTGAAGATGTAGAAGATTCAACATTTTATGATTAAAAAAATGTACTTATGCAAATACGTTTTGGGCCATTTGTGTTTCTGAATATTAATTATTTAGTTTTTTAATAGGCAAGTCTAACCTATTACACTACACCCACATTTGGCAGATGTGCCAAGCGCTACACCAACATGACACCTATTAACTTAGTGTTTCTTTTTATTTATTACATTGAGCAAGATGGAATAAAAAGCAAAGAATTGTTTGAGGATATGAAAACCATAACTGTTAAAATATACAGTTTTGAGGGTATAAGTCAATAGAGTGCCTAATTGTCCTTTGGGTACAACAAGTGCAAGAAGTTTATAGCTCATAGTACTATAGTTATTTACTTTCTGTGTGAGAATTTCAGGTATTTACTTTGAGTTTGACATTGTGAATGTGAGAGATTTTATGTTTTGTCCCAGAAACTTAATGTCATTTGTTAATAAATATCCATTTCTGCATTTTAGGCCTGCAAAAAATTTAAAAAAAGGAAATACTATTGTAGTAAAGAATACCATTTTATAATGTTGAGTTCCTTTTTACCACACACAAATGTTTTTTTGAAGATACCAAGCCATTTCATGTTTCAGATGTTATTATGTTCATTCGTCCTGTAAAATGTGTTAAAATGTGCAACCATTAACTATAAACTACATATTAAATTACTTTTAGACAGGCTAGTCTAGTCCAGTACCCATACTTTCTTCTGCAGCAGCCATGCCTTTGTAATGTGTTCAGCATACTGCTTTGCACTGTGTTGTTAAAAATGCATCCACATCCTTGTAAAAAAGGGTTGCATGTCTGGCTCTAAGGTCTAAATGTACTTTTCTGCATTAATGCTGCTGTCACAGAAGTATAAATTATCTTTGCCTAGGGCGCTAACGCTGACACAACCCCACACCATGACAGGCCCTGGCCTTTGAATAGTCTAGTTGGTTCTTTTAATATTTATTTTAGATCACACTGCATCGTTTTCAAAAATGACACGGAATACTGGTTTATCTGATAACAATACACAGTTTTATTAGTGTAATGGTTCATCCGAGATGCCTTTCAGACATAGTTAGGCTTCTGGATCCTGGATCCCCAGTGCTAAGAGGTGGATGCCACCATGCCACCCTAATTAGAAATTTATTAAATTTAAAAGGGATTTACATATTTTTTTGGAGATTATTAAAAAAATCTGTCTTTTAAGAAGTAAAACTGAGGATCTTGATAATGTGTTTGAAATCTGTAGTTAAGAGCAGAGAATTCATCTTCATAGTTTGAAGAACTTTTAAAAGGTGATTTTAACCAATAGCATTTAAAATACAATATTTCTGCTATAATCTAACACATATGATTTGATACCCATTATTTAAAACTTTAGGCCTTAAATGAAAATGCAATTAGTTACAGCAAAATGTAAGTTTAAGTAAGTAATTATTACTTTTGTGCAGAACGGCCGAAGGAATTTCTCATCACTCAGCTGGAACAACTGCAGTCTTCTAGACTGGGTGCTGCTGACACTCCATGTGTTTATAATGATTCAGACCTAGATGTAATCTTTGGGATATTGGATGTTACAGATAAGGGCTACATTTCATACAGTCAATATAAGGAAGGTAAGAGTATGATACAGTTTTTGCTATTATGTATCATCTATTTATAAATATACTAATGCGAATACTAAAAATTTTATGTAGGAGAAACACACACACACACACACACACACACACACACATTTATTTTTAAAATATTCACAATAAGTACTTTGGCAAGAGCACAATGGGGCTGGAGGAGGAGTCAACAAATATAAAAGTTTATTAGATTAGTGACTATAAAGTGAGTAGTTCTGGTCCATAAATCTGATTGGCTGAGTCATTTGTTCAGCCATGACATTATTGACAATAGTGCACTCCTTTGACTGCTTTACATTCGTATTGGTACATAAAATGTGCAAACGTGTTAGAGCATTATTTTAAATCATGTACCATTAATGGAAATACAGACAGTACTGCCCTGACAGTACCCCCCTGTTAAAGACGCACAAAAGCAGCATGGTACAAAAAAAAACGAACAATGTTCCATTGTCATGAGGCAAAATTATCATGAGGGAGGAATCTCGGATGGGCAGGGTCTTACCCCAGACCGAAACTTGGTAAGTGCTGTCAAATGCTGCCTCTGGATGTCAGTAGAGTGCAATGGAACTGCGCACGTTCCAAAACTGCCACTAATCTGGGATGTAAATATAAATGCATTTGTCTTACACAGTGTCAGTCACCTTGTCAACAATGTGTGTCTCTATATAAAAAGCTTAACATTTAGCTGGTAAATAAAAATGTATTTATGTAATTACGTAAAAAATAAATAATGTAATGTGGGTCTAGAAAAAGCATTCTCCAGTTTCCTCCCACAGTCCAAAAACATGGATCAAGGTCAATTGAATTCTCCAAATTGCTCCATATAGAGTGTGTTTGAGTGAATGAGTGTGCGCAGCGATAGATTGGCACCCTATCCTGGGTGTATCTGCCCAGAACCCGAAACGTTCTCCCATGGATGGGCATAGGGAACCCCACTGTAACCCTAGTAGAGGACAAAGCGGAAGATAATGGATGGATGGATGAAGGCTATGAGGTCATTTAGCGAGTACTTGCAATATTCAGGACAGCCAATATCTACTTTCCTTACTAAGGAGTTGGCAACAGTGTACCGAACAGGAACAGAGAAGAGAGATACGGAGCACAAGACTGCCAGGGATGAATTTAAAAAAAGTGTTTTAATACAAAAAAGTGGCACAGAGAAACTAAATATAGAGATTAGATGAAGATGAAAAAAGGTACTGAGGAAAACTACACCCAGTAAATGACAATTTAATGGACCTGAAATGTGACGGCTGACCACACAAACCCCTTAATGAACAAAACAGATCACTTATAAAAACAGGGAGAATTTGCAAATAAAACGTTATCCAGTCTTTACAGGATGCATCAACAAGCATGACAAATAAAAGCTTGTTTTTAACAAATATGGGATATGGGGTCCTTTGTCATATGTTAAATCAGAAACTAGTGATATTTTTTGCCGCACTGTTTGTATTAATGTTTGATCACTAGAGGACCTAGAGAAAGGGGATTAACAAAGTAGCATGTATGTGTAAAGTACTAAGTACAAAGTTTTTATATATTTCCTCAAATTAGAGTTGCCATACCACCTTTGCAACCGTAACTGGAATAAGTAGTTGCAAATGAAGGCATACATTTATATTTCACTTTTCTCATTATAGTTCAAAAGACCCTTGGTGTCAAGACCTTTAACAACAATCGTGATGACAATAACAGAATATCACTGGAGACATTCAAACAAGAAGTGTGAGTGTTTTATTTTACCTTTATATTCACCAATTTATTTACTTTTCACATATACATCCATCCATCATCCTTACATTTATCTATAAATCCATATTTTTATAACTCTATTTATCCTTTTATAATCTACTCTTTCATACACTCACTTACACACTCATACTGTCCATGAATCCATCTACTTTTATGCTTCTATGTCTATATACAGAGTATATATATACAGTCCCTGACATAAGTTCTGTCGCTTATCCATGTTGTTGAAACAAAAGCTTATAACCTGACTTTAAATTCATCCATTGGTTTTAGAAATGACTCATATGAAATCTGAAACCCTCCCAAATGAGATTTAATTTACGAAAATATATTTGCTTCGCTGAAGAAATATTGATCGTTTAATGAACACAGAAAGGTCAGATTTTGGCAAGAAAAAAACTTTGTCGCCCACAGAAAGTAATGTGAAAATCAAACAAATAATTCACTTCATATACAAAGATATGCTTCATAACACTGATGAATGACGTTGTGGTGCTATTAGAGCCATATTTAATATTTTGTGTGACTTCCATGAGCTTAAAGGACTGCATTCATGCGGTTTGACAATGATTCATACAATTTATTGATGAAGTCATCAGGAATAGCAAAGAATGCAGTCTTGCATGCCTTCCAGAGTTCATCTTTCATCCTATCCCAAACATGCTCAATGATGTTCATGTCTGGTGACTGGGCTGGCCAGTCCTGGAGCACCTTGATTTTCTTCGCCTTGAGGAACTTTGTTGTAGAGATGGATGTATGAGATGGAGCACCATCATGCTGCAAAATTTGACCCCTTGTAAGATGTAGCTAATACTTCTTGATATTTTAGGCTATTGATATTGCCTTCCACCTTGCAAATGTTTCGCACACCTCCATACTGACTGTAACCCCAGACCACCACAACTTGACTGTTTTCTGGGTGAATCTTGGATCCATATGGGCTCCAGTAGGTCTCCTGCATTATTTGCGGCGGCTGTGGTGTAATTCAACTGAAGAGTCATCTGAGAAATCCACCTTCTGCCACTTTTCCAGCGTCCATCCGTTTAGCAGGCTGTGGGCCTTGGCAAATGCCACATGGTTTTCTACCTGCTTTTTGTTTAGTGCTGGCTTCTGGGCACTGATTCGATCATGGAGGCAGGCCATTACGAGACAGAATCCTACAAACTGTTCTAGTTGACACAGGGACTTGAAGTGACCAGGCCTGGTGGAGCTCTGCTGCAGTAGAAGAGGAACTGGCTTTAAATTTTCTAACCAACAAATGTTCCTCCCGAGCAGTTGTCTTGTGGGGTCTGCCGGATCTGGGCTTGTCAAAAACATATCCAGTCTCTTTAAATCTTTTTTTAATTCTTTGTACTTGACGCTGAGACACATGAAAGGTGCCAGCCACCCCTGCAGTGGATTTGGTCTTCAGCGTCTTTATAATCAAGGCTTTGGTTGCAGGATTTTTGGCATGTAGTCAGAGGTCAAGTTGCAGTGCAAGTGAAGGTCACTAATTAACCAATCAATTAGTGAGCACAGTTGAGGCTGTAAACTAAGATTGGGTGCATTATATGACAAGGAGACAAAACTTTTGTCTTGCCAAAATCTGACCTTTCTGTGTTCATTAAATGATCAATATTTCTGCAGTGAAGCAAATTTTTAAATTAATTTATTAATTATCTCCCGCTCTGTCCTCTATCAGGGTTGCGGTGGGGTTTCCCATGCCCATCCAGGGGAGAACGTTTCGGGCGCTGGGCAGATAGACCCAGGACAGGGCGCCAAATTCATCGCTGGGCACACACTCACTCACACACACACTCTTTATGGGGCAATTTGGAGAACTCAATTAACTTGATCCATGTTTTTGGACTGTGGGAGGAAACCGGAGAACCCGGAGGAAACCCACGCAGACACGGGGAGAACATGGAAACTCCACCCAGATGGGGATTCGAACCTGGAATCCCTAGTGCTGAGAGACGAATGTGCTAACCACTAAGCCACCGTGCCGCCCTGAAGCAAATTTATTTTCGTAAATTAAATCTCATTTGGGAGGGTTTCAGCTTTCATATGAGTCATTTCTAAAACCAATGGATGAATTTAAAGTCAGGTTATAAGCTTTTGTTTCAACAACATGGATAAGCGACAGAACTTATGTCAGGGACTGTAAAAACTCACCGGTACTTAATTAAGTATACTTTTCTTTTTGAAATATTGGACCAATTTTTGCCTTTAAAACAGTCTTTATTCCTAATGGCATACTTTAAAAAGGTGTAAAACATTACTTAGAGATTTTGATCCATATTGACATGAAGTACCATAGTACACACCATTACAACACCACCAACAACAGAAAACATTGATGGATCCATGTTTTCATGTTGTCTTTAGACCGGGCAATGTTTTCTGCATAATTTTGGATTATTTGATCAGTTTTTTTTATCTTATTTTTTGAGTTGCTTTAAATTCTTTTTAAGAATTTTTAAGTCAAAATTATTCAGTAAAAAATCCAAAATGTTTATAAACTTTAAAGTACCACCTTAGTTAATAAGGATACATATGTATAGTAGTTCAGTTTAATGTATTATAAATCAGTATATTTGTAATTATTTTGTGTTTGTCATATTTGTTTTTTTCTATTTTTTAGGAAGGATGCACTTCTAAAAACTGCAGCAACATACCAGACATAATTGTTTACTCAGAAAAATATTATAAATCGAAAATTAGCTATTTTAAGCATTAAAGTAACACAAATAAATGGCATTATGTTCAAAAAATATGTATATACAATTGGTATATAATCTGTGTCTAATGCATGCTTCAATGAAAGTCATGTTAATGACGAAAATGAGATCAGAGAAGAAACAACCAGTTTTCAAGAGTTCAACAAGACTTTATAAAGGAACCAAAGGAGATAGGCCATATGTTTAAAACGAATGATTGGGTTTAGGCCATCTTGCTGATTACTTTATTTGTGCTTAGCACATTACTGAACATAGAATTGCTCACATTTCATTATTAAGCACATTGCATTATTGAGCATGATACAAAGCAGGTTACATTACTGTATGGTACTGAGCAAATTATTCTACTAAGCACATTACAGTTGAGGACGATATTATTAGCCCCCTTACAAAATAGTCTTTGTTTTCTAAGGATTTTTTAAGTAATGTTAACCAGAGCAAAATAAACTGAACACAGCTTTTTTAGACATCGTAGTTTTATTTTGGATGCTTACACTATATTATTTTCCACTCAGAAAAGAAGATATTACACAAAATCAGGGTCAAAACTATTAGTCCCCCACATCCTAATAGTCAATTGTGTATCCTTTTTGCTGGATTACTGCCTGCAGACATTTGTTGTAGTTTACAACGTCATTTGAGGAATCCTTGCCCATTCTTCTTTGGCAAATCTCTCAAGTTCCTCTAGATTCGATGGTTGTCAGGCATGGACATTTTTTTAGGTCACCCCACAGTTTTTCTATTGGATTTAAGTCAGGGCTTTGTGCAGGCCATTTAATGACATTCACTTTGGTCATCTGGAGAAAATTCTTCACCAGGAGGGATGTGTGTTTAGGATCCTTGTCATGTCGGAAAATTATGTGACGTCTCAGACCCAGTTTCACAGCTGACTGCTTAAGGTTCTCTTTCAAAATAGCAACATATTTTTCTTTATTCATGATTCCATCCACCTTGACAAGATTTCCAGTTCCAGATGCACTGAAGCATCCCCATAGCATAATACTCCCACCACCATGGGTTGAATGCCTTTCCTTTTTTTCTCCAAACATAAGCAGTGTCCCTGTGGCCAAAGAGCTCTAGTATAGTCTCATCAGACCATAAGACACGCTTCCAGTATGAATGAATGAATAAATGAATCTTTCTCCAGGTTGTCCCGAGCAATACTTAAGTCTGGCTTAAAGGTGCCTCTTCCTCAAATTTTTTTTCTGGCCTGCACTCTGGCAGGTCATTCCTGTGCAGAGATCTAGTGATGGTCTTCTTAGAGTCTATGATTCCTGATGTGGCCAAGTCATTTGCCAATCTTTGTATATCCATCTCCTGCTTTGTGTGTATCAATAATTATTTTTCTCAGGTCCAAACTGATATCCTCGTTTTTGGCATGTTGCTTCCTCAACTGCCAGCTCCATAATGAGGCTTTTATCCCATGTTTTAACTTAAATGAGTTAATTAACTTAATTGAGTGCAATCATCTGTTTCACCTGATCATCTTTATGTACATCACCTGTAACGGTAAAGCACATCACTGCACAAAAGTGGCTTCTGTGATGACTTAATAAATGTTAATTTCTTAAAGGGGGCTAATAATGTCCCTGGTCATTTTAGCTTATTCTTACATAATAAAGTTTTGGTGCACAAATATAAATATTTTGGTCCTTCTAATGAAACATTTTATGTTCAGAAATTCTCTGTTAGAACTGCCTTGCTCTGCTAAAAAGGATCTTGCCAAAATCTTGAGGAGTCTTAAAAATTTCATAGGGGGGGCTAGTAATATCGTCCCCAACTGTACATTATCAATAACATTACCATACCAAATATAGTACTATTTTACATTACTGAGTACAGTATTGTTAAATAAAGCAATAAGGCACCAGGTGTGCATTATTGTGAATATTACAGGAAAGTGATGTTCTTAGGTACAACACATACTAAGCATTTTACAAAGTTCAATGTAATACTAACTACATTAATAGGCAGGGTACTTAACGCACTATTCTCCATATTAGGTTATTGAATATGTTAAGGATATTACATAACTGAGCACAGTACAGCACATTACGGTACATAACTGATCATGTTATTAAGTATATGGCAATATTTAGCATATTGAGCTCTTTGTCATGTTGGATGAATACCAGTGAGCAGACCAAATCTTCTTCCACAAATAAAGCATGTTTATAAACACTGCTGTTTAAAAACAAAATAGTGAAAATGAAATCCAAAGTTTAGGGATAAAAAATTAAACAGTGGCGCAACACCGAGATAAAAACCCACAAGAGAGGACCCACAAGGATCCTCGGCGGGACGTGAAACCCTATACACCTCTGGAACTCCTCGGGCAGAACTGGTACAGGAGGATTCCGCCCACTCATTATCTAGCAGACCTGATACATATGGCTTAGGAAGAGATGTGTGGAAGACTGGATGCACTCTCCGTGTTGGAGGGAGATGCAAACAATATGTCTGTCACCTCTTTAATGCGTTTAAGTATGCAAAACGTACCTACCTATTTCGGCAAAAGTTTCCATGTCCCACAGCACAAATCTTTGGAGCTGAGCCACAAATGATTGCCCGGGGCATAACATGGAACCTGTAAGTGGTTGCACCCAAAGTGCACCACACTTCCTTGCTCCTGTGAAAACAATCGTCCACCGCAGGTGCCAATGAGGGCTCAAGGTCCCAGGGGGCGAAAGGTGGTTTTGTACTCAAGTATACATTGAAATTGTGTGATACTAGTAGCTAGAATGCTGTAACGAGTTCTGAGCAATCTCCGCCCACTGTAGGTAGCGCGGCCAGTCAGTAGCCAGTCAGTTTTGGCATTTTTTTGTGCCAAAAAATGCGAAGGAATTTATTCCTTTTTTTAATGAGCTCATTGCTAATAGTTAAGATGGTGTTAAGCACCTCCGATGGCAGCAGATCCGTAACAAAATCCAACGGGACATATGACCACGGTCCAGCAGGGATGGCTTACCGACGGGTAGGGTAGTAGCATAGACTGAGCACGACGTGACCAATTTGTGCATGACACTGTTAGCTGTCTTCACCCAGTACTACCTGCGAAGGATTTTGATGGTGCGGGCGACTCCCTGGTGCCCAGTAAACAAAGCACTGTGAGCCCAGGTGATAAGTCGTTTGATCAGTGGTTGGCATGGATATGTGAGGATATGTGAGGGTAATACTGCTGCAGCCAGAGCAAGCCTAGAATCATGGTGATAACAAAATGATAACAAGGGAAATTAGTTCAACATGCAGCACGTGACCACCCCGCTTGACGGAATGCCCATCTACCCCACAGATTGGTAGTGCATTAGGTAAAGGGTGGCACTGTACTCCCACCAAGGGGGAGGTTTACACCTTCACTGAATCTGGCCATGACAAATGCTTAAAGAGCAGAAAGTGTGGGGACGAGCCGAACAATCACGTTCGTGAGCCTAGTAGGTGGTCGGCGCTACCGAAAATAAAGATTAACCTGTCCGAGATGGTGTGCACACTCCGAGGGTTGAACCCAATGGAAATTAATTTGCATAGGAGACTTCTAGAAATTTGTTCTGTCGAGGACCACTTCTCTCAAGGATGGAACAAGTAATGATGGCAGTAGCAGTGGAGCGTCAACATGACACGTTGTTGAGAGTCCTGACGCGAGAGAAAGGTATGCATGGTATTGGACATACCCAGGAACTCCTCTGAAGCTCTCCCAGCACATGTCACAATTTCAACAAGAAATCCTCAGATGTTCCCATGTTGGTGGGCATGGTGTTGCATTCTTGATTGTCGGTTGAATACTAGCAAGCAGACCAAATCTCCTTCCACAAACATAGTTTGTTTATTAAACACTTCCATTTAGAATCAAAATTGTGAAAACAAAATCCAAAGTTTAGAAATGCCAGCTCAACTTGGACAAAAACCCTTGAAGGAGGCTCCATGAGGATCCTCGCAATGAAAGTGAAAGATAAACCGCGGTGTGATCGCTGGTGAGCGGCGGGGAGCTGGAGGCAGAGAAAGGTAAAAAAAGGTGTGGTGAAGGAGTGCGAATAGGTGAGGAAAGATGCAGGTCTTACACTCTTACTGAGAGCATTGCATTACTGGGAGTATTACTGGGCAGGGTACTAAATGTTTTATATTATAGAACACATTACTGGGAACAATACGATTGTAACTGCCTACTTAAGCAGTTTATTTTTATTTTGTTTTTTTTAATGGTTAATTTTAATTGGTTCATATTTAATTGGTTTAAATTGGCTTAAATTAAGTACACTGTATAAAGGTATATTTTATAACGTCTGACAACGTTTATAACGAACATTGACAACGTTAATTTTCATGGTTACACTGCTAATTAGGGCGGCACGGTGGCTTAGTGGTTAGCACGTTCGCCTCTCAGCGCTAGGGATTCTCGGTTCGAATCCCCATCTGGGTGGAGTTTCCATGTTCTCCCCGTGTCTGCGTGGGTTTCCTCCGGGTTCTCCGGTTTCCTCCCACAGTCCAAAAACATGGATCAAGTTAATTGAGTTCTCCAAATTGCCCCATAAAGAGTGTGTGTGTGAGTGAGTGTGTGCCCAGCGATGGATTGGCGCCCTGTCCTGGGTCTATCTGCCCAGCGCCCGAGACGTTCTCCCCTGGATGGGCATGGGGAACCCCACCGCGACCCTAATAGAGGATAAGCGGGAGATAATGAATGAATGAATGAACACTGCTAATTACCACGGTTACTATGTTTGTAAAAGTTCCAAAGTTAACAATAGTTATTCGGAAGCTGAAGTATGACAGGTCGCAACGTGATAATATAGCTCTCCTGATACTTATGCAGCCAATGAAGTTTGTGATCTGTAAGTATACCAATTATGTTTGTGTAAAGTTTATTACCTTTTCTAGCATTAGAGTAAATTGATAGCATGTTACTGAGCAACTTACATAGGCAATGATGGAACTTGAACACAGTGATAATTCTACAAGGTTTTTGTAAGTTCACTTTATAATATAATATAATAAATAATATACTATAATGTAAAATAAATATAAAAGATGTGAACATCTTTGAAAAAAGTATAAGCAAAAGTTAAATAACTATTATTTATGTATAGAATACACCAGGGGTGCCCACACTTTTCTGGCCCGAGATTTACTTTTCCATTGGACAGGTCATCGAGATCTACCGGGGTCAATCTATTTTTTAGGCTTTTATATTGAAACCTGTTTACACACATCATGTTAGTATTGTCGAATCTGTTAGAATTGCTCTTTTATTAAACAAATTTCAGCAAATAGCACGGAGAACACCTGATTTTAATACATCCAAACACACAGTATACAGCACAAATGTAAAACAATCACTGTAACCCACATTTCCCCATCAGAACATTCATCCATCCATCATCTTCCGCTTTATCCTCTATTAGGGTCACGGGGGGGGGGGGGGGGTTCCCATGCCCATCCAGGGGAGAACACTTTGAGCTCTGGGCAGATACACCCAGGAAAGGGTGCCAACTAGCCAGAAACTATGTACTGTATACAACTATGTATGTAAAATGAGATGATGGAGTGTTTTAGTGGAGAATGATAAGGTGTCCAGTTAGGAAAGTGTTGGAGTGTGAAGTGTTCATTAACATCTCTTTTGTTAGGTGAGTTTGTGAGTCTCACTGCTTCTGCTATGAAGATGTTCCTCAGTCTGTTTGTTCTACACTTAATGCTCCGCAGTCTCCTGCCTGAGGGGTGCAGAAAAAAATGTGGGTGTGCTGGGTGAGTGGGGTCCTTCATGATGCAGGATGTCTGTGGTGGTGGGAAGACTGACTACAATAGTTCTATGTGCAGTCTTTACCACCCTCTGCAGAGCTATTCTGTCTGCAACAGAGCAGATTCCATGCCACACGTTGATGCACAAGACGCTCTCCACCACACATCTGTAAAAAAAAGGTGAGGACTGAGCTCCCGAGCCTGGTTCTCAGCCGTCTGAGGAAGTAGAGCTGCTAATGTGCCTTCCTGACCAAGCTGGAAGTGTTGGTACTCCAAGCGAGGTTGTTACTCAGGTGCACACCCAAGTACGGGGGGGGGGGGGGGGGGGGGGGGGGGGGGGGGGGGGGGGGGGGGGGGGGGGGGGGGGGGGGGGGGGGGGGGGGGGGGGGGGGGGGGGGGGGGGGGGGGGATATATAATATACTTGCTTTTATTTGACTGTGCATTGGTGTCCCACATTTCCCACACAAACATAGTCTTTGTTCCACATCTGGTGAATTGGAATCTGGTCACCCTAGACGCAACTCATTGATTATTGTATGGGATTGCACAGGTAAGGGTTTAATAAACCAGATGAGCACACGCGATGGATATACAGCTGTATTCACATGATATAACGAAAAAAACAAGCAATCATTAACCAACTAGCAAACTAAATAGCGACACAGACTGGATAAATAAATTAACCGTTTAATATGTAATTCCACCTTTAACCATACGATGGCAGCACCATCCTACTACTTTCTGTGTCTGCCTTAGTGCCTTTGGCAGAATTCAGAACATAGCGTCAGATATTCAGAGGCAGTTTTCTTTTGATTATTTCTCATTTGCCTGCGATGAAGACGCATCTGACACAACTACATATATTTAAGAGGTGTTAAGGACAAAATGAATGTGACAGAGGAGCTGCTTGACCTTAAACTTAAATAGAAATCCCGTAAATTTAAGTTATACTACACAGTTTGTATACAGTCAACTGACAGCTAACAAGAAAAGCATAAAACTCAGTACAAAACGGCATAACCTGAGGTGATAAGTAATGAAGTAAATGTACTTTGTCACCGTACTGTATCTGTAATCTGTAATTTACTTGGGTATTTCTGTCACTTAATACTTTTTTTCTTCTACTTAAATCGTTTCCAACAGAAATACCTGTACTTTTTAGTCCGTACATTTACAAAACGGGTTTATTTTGACTACATTTAAGTATAGACCAATTTTATTGCTTTATTTATGTATGTTTTAATCAACTTATGCAGCTAATGAAGTTCAAATTAAAATCCCACTGGATGTTAAACAGGGGAGGTGAGAGGGAGAGGAGTGGAGGGAACTTGCAATTGGATTAGTGATCCGAAAAGACCAATATGGAAAACTATAAGGGAACTCGATTATAAAATGGAGTTCGACACTTTTGAGCGTATCGATCTATCGTTTAAAAAACATCAGCATCCATATTTAAAGGAATTATTTAAAAGACCTTGCTGGCTCAACAAATACATCTTGGTGAATTAATTGCCTTTTGGGTCTGACAAAGAAGCAAAAGCTCATGACATTTAAGAATTTACTGTCAAATTTGAAAACACATGTGAGCTATTATGTATTTTATGTCAATTTTGTAGTTAAAAGATTTTATTTGGTGTTCTGAGTTGTGCTACCTTGTTGAAATGTGCTGCCATTGAAGACTGAGGAGGTCTGGAGTTGGGAACAGGAGGAAACTGACAAAAGCGGAGAGCTGGTTGCGGAGTTGGGAGGAAGATACAGGATACCTCCCCCAGATGGCTAGAGACCTCGCCTTCCCAGACGCCGGTGGGGGTGCATTCCCTCAAGCCACTCACAACACAGAATGCGACGTTACCAGAGGAGTTTGTGGTACCATTACTGCGGTCTGGCTCATTGGTCTCCTTTTCAGCGTTCTGCACACACACAGGGTAAAGACATGGTAACATACAAAAAACACACCAAGGATCCCTAAAGAAGTTCTGTACCCGGATTAGTGGGCGGGCTAGTGGTTTATGGGGCGCTGACCGGGTGATTAAAAATCGCACGTGATGCCGACAACCTTACTGGCTGCACACATGGTGCCAACTACGATGCTCAAGTTCAAGTAATTTATTTATATAGTGCTTTTTACATCAGCACATCGTCACGAAGCAGCTAAGCAGTTAAAAGCCTTTAAACCCAAAGAGCAAACCGAAGCGACAGTGGCAAGAAAAAAACTCCCTGGTATGTTGTTATTTTAAGGAAGAAACCTTGGGAAGACCAAGACTCAGTGGGGGACTAATGCTCCTTGAGCGGCTAGGCAACATCAACAGTGTAGGACAGCCATGTACAGATAGTTTTGAGATCAGGTTACCATATTTAACAAATGGAAAAACTCACAACTGGAAAACTATATGTAATATATGTGTGTAACTATATGCAACTATATTTATGTCCATTAAGGGGGTCCCGCAGGACCTCCAGTCCAATTAATATCCAGGTTCTATCCAGTAATCGGCGTAGTACTAGTGGATGACACAGTGCATGTGACTCTGGCATCACTGACTAGAGCAGCATAACTAAAAGAGGCAGATACTGCAGACTCTACATAGTTGAGAGGGCTCCCAGGAACAGCAGCATTTTAGCATCACACCCCCCATTAATGATGAGGTGGGTGAAGAGGTGAAATGCCAGCACACACTGATCCCAGATTACCAACCCAACACAGCCAAGCCTGAGATCTACATCTTTATCTAAAGGGGATTAAAATGAATTAGTAGACTCTTAGTGGACTAGTCTAGGATACATACTCAGCAACAGCATCCAGCACATGCATAGCCTCAGCATTGAACGAGACTCCCCTCTTCACAGTAGTAAGGAGGGGGGTTAATCCTTAAACTTACCCCTGCTCTTGGACCTGCGCTTGCACTTAGATGCACTGGGAGGCTGAATGAAGGAACTAGGAGATATGTGTCTGGGACCCTTAGGGGACTTTACAAAACCAAAATCTTCAACCATTTTTTTATGGTATAAGTGGGAAGGATGTATTCTGAAACAAGGAGTCACAAATTTTCAAACCCAAAAGGGGAGGAGCCAAAACATAAAATAAATAATAAAAAACAAAAAAAGTAACAAAAAACACAAAAAAGCAAAAGGGCACACAGCTCATGCTCAACCGAACAAGCCAGGAGCAAGTAAACTAAACTGGCCGAAGGCCAACTCAAAGTCCAGAAGAGTGCTCAAATGTGCCGCTTAAAGCAGGAGTGTACCATGCAAAACCCATGCGTTCCCTACAGCAATGCAAGGAGGAGAGGATGGGCTAGCTGCAAAAGGCTAACAACCTGAAGCTAAAGCACGCATAGGATGCTCAACATGGACCCGGGACTCAATGCAACTGTCTGGGGTCCATGTACAAGCTACCTGATTCACTGGTGGCAGATTATTAGAGAGAGCTCCTGTAACGATATCCCTAGATCCCAGTAAGTGTTGCGATCACCACACATTAACCAGGCAGCAGGTACCATAAACAGAAATTTTATTCATTTATTCAATGAATTTACACATTCATTACACAGTGTAGGAAAGGCCTTCTCCGCCTCCTTTGACCACCAAACTTTACTATGCGCTCCGCCATGCAATGTAATAGTAAAGCAATATCTGCAAACCCTTTTACGAAACGCTGGTAGTACGATGCATGACCTAAGAAACTCCTTAGTTCTTTTAAGTTTTGTGCTGTCGGTCAATTGCGTACCGTCTCTGTATTATTTGGGTCTGTTTCTAAGCTTGCTCTACTCCACATGCCCCAGAAAGTTTACACACTTCTTTAGGAAAGAACATTTAGCTGGGTGCGGCTTTAGATTGGCTTTCTTTATCACCATCTGGACCAATTCCAAGTTGGACATGGCCATATTGAACTTGGTTGCATAAACTAAACTGTCATCTAAGTTACTTGTTTTTCGCAATGTCACAACTGCCTGGGTCTCAGAAGAGGCCAATGCTGATGCGTATCCACAAGTCACGCTGTGGTTCCACGTCTTTTGTTGCCCCGTTAATGGCCTTTCTGCAGACTTCAACATCAAAGCTGATGGAGGATCCCACTCTTTTTAAGAAGTCCCCAAAATACAACAGTCTCTAATTGGACCCACCCAAACATTGTGATGGAGCACTCCGCTTCCACATTCAATGATCTAATGCCAGTTGTAGCTGTACGGGGTGCGAGAAATTTGGGTAAGCCTGCCAGACCAGTATGTCACCTCCGTGTGCTGACTATCTTGCTGCCTCCCATCAAAAAGCTGCTTCGCCGCTGGTTCAGCTGGTTGGCCTCTGCTCTCGGGGGAGTTTTCACTAGCGTTCCTGTTGAGCTAGGAAGAGAAGGGCTGCCACTTCCTCTACCGTCCACCAGGTGTGCTTTTCCACAATCTCAAGCACTCCCAGGGAATAGCTGGCTTGCTTCACCCGCTTCACTGTTTCGCTTGCTGATCTTTTGTCTGAAGTTTTTTGCTAAAGAAAGTTTATTTATTTGTCGATCGTCTCATTAGTTTCTCAGAAACAATTGTATCACAAATCTGACATCATTTGTGGGTGCATGAAGAAGACGCTTGACCACAGGTTGCTATTTCAACAAGAAATGCTCTTTTTCTTACTCTTGTATCGACTGTGAATGAACATGCACAGAGTAAAATATAACATACGGCCCTGCAAGTGCAGGAACAACACTAAAAATCACAAACCCAAACTGGTAACCTTCCAAAAAGCTCATAAATAACTTTCCCTGTTCTATTTGCATCAGCTGTGTGTTTCCTGTCACATGGTTTAATTTAATTAAATGGTAAATGTCATTTACTGTATGTTGCGGTTTTGACGTCTGTGCATGTTATGACCTTCTCCGGTGTCTTCTGCATTAAAAACCCTTTTTTATCTACATTATCTGGACTCTGCAGCACAGACAGTGGGTGATTACAGTCAGTAGGCTTCACAAATTTGCCTTAAGCGAGTGATAGCTTGCTCGCTGAAGGCAGGCTTAGGGTGTGAAGCAGTGACCAATGTCTCCTGGCTACATTTTAAAACTATAGAAAGATGTTCTTCATAGATGCAAGGAAAGTAATCCATGCTTTTATAACATTAAGGCCACATTATCGTAATTCATTTTTGACAGGATGTTGTAATTGATCATTAGATGAATAACAAAGTGTTTAAAACTGCAGCTAGAACTTATTTTCAATCATGATATGATTCGATACGATTTATTACTTAATATTTTTTACATTACATCTATTAAGTTTTTGAGAAGTCAACAAGACAATCAGTTGCCATTTATTGAGAATACAGAAACAGTTTTCCATTTACATAATTTATATCACACTTTAGCAGTTGTAATTAATGCACTGTAAATAAAAGTTACTCCATAAAAAGCATAAAATAAAGTACAATAAGTTAAATTGTGATAAGAATGTAATAATGTCTAATGTTTACTGTGCAGGTATAGGCTAGCCTTTATTTAATAGTGAATAGGCTAGCCTATACCTGCACAGTAAACATTATATATATTATCCATCCATCCATCCATCATCTTCCGCTTGTCTGGGGTTTGGGTCACGGGGGCAGCAACCGACGTAGGGAGACCCAGACCTCTCTCGTCCCAGCCACCTCCACCAGCTTAACAGCTTAAGATATAATCCCTCCAGCGTGTCCTGGGTCTTCCCCCGGGTCTCCTCCCAGCGGGACTTGCCTGAAACACCTCCCTAGGAAGGCGCCCAGGAGGCATCCTTACCAGATGCATGAACCACCTCAACTGGCTCCTTTCGATACGGAGGAGTAGCGGCTCCACTCCGAGTCTCTCCCGGATGACCGAGCTTCTCACCCTATCTCTAAGGGAGAGCCTAGCCACCCTGGGGAGAAAACCCATTTCGGCCGCTTGTATTAGCGGTCTCGTTCTTTCGGTCATTACCCAAAGCGCATGACCATAGGTGAGGGTTGGAACGTAGATCAACTGGTAAATTGAGAGCCTTGCCTTATGGCTCACTCCTTCTTCACCACAACAGACCAGTATAAGGTCCGCATCACTGCTGACCCCGATTTGTCTGTCAATCTCACGTTCTGTCTTACCATCACTCGTGAACAAGACCCCGAGATACTTAAACTCCTCCACTTGAGGCAAGATCTGATCCCTGACCCAGAGTGGACTCTCTACCCTTTTCCAACTGAGAACCATGGCCTCAGATTTGGAGGTGCTTATTCTCATCCCAGCCGCCTCACACTCAGCTGTGAACCGATCCAGTAAGAGCTGAAGTTCGCAGCCTGATGATGCTAACAGGACCACATCATCTGCAAACAGCAGCGACGTGATCCTCCGATCACCAAACCGGACACCCTCCATCCCCTGGCTGCGCCTAAAAATTCTGTCCATATAAATTATGAACAGAACTGGTGACAAAGGACAGCCCTGATGGAGTCCAACCCTCACTGAAAACAAGTCCGACTTACTGCCGGCCATGCGAACCAAGCTCCTGCTTCGCAAATACAAGGACTGAATGGCCCGTATTAAGGAGCCACGTACCCCATACTTACAAAGCACCTCCCACAAAATACCTCAAGGGACACAGTTGAAAGCCTTCTCCAGATCCACAAAACACATGTAGACTGGTTGGGCAAACTCCCATGAACCCTCGAGGATCCTGGAGAGAGTAAAGAGCTGGTCCAGTGTTCCGCGACCAGGATGAAAACCACACTGCTCCTCCTGAATCTGAGGTTCGACTATCAGTCGGACTCTCTTCTCCAGTACCCCTGCATAGACTTTGCCAGGGGCGTGTAATTCCCCTGTAGTTGGAACACACCCTCCGATCCACCTTTTTAAAAAGAGGCATCACCACCCCCATCTGCCATTCCAGGGGCACTTCCATCAGCCAACACTGCCCCACAACATCCAGAGCTTTGAGGAACTCCGGGCGGATCTCCTCCACCCCTGAAGCCCTGCCACCAAGGACTACCAAGGACTACCTTAGCAACTTCAGCCACAGTAATGGACAAGCCTCCTCCTGGGTCATCTGACTCTGCCTCTGCTCCGGAGGACATATTGGTGGGATTAAGAAGGTCCTTGAAGTATTCCTTCCACCGCCTAATGACGTCCCCAGTCGAAGTCAACAGTGCACCACCTCGACTATATACTGTGTTAGTGGCACACTGCTTTCCCCTCCTGAGTCGCCTGACAATTTGCCAGAATCTTCTTGGAGCTGACCAAAAGTCACATTCCAAAGCCTCACCGAACTCCTCCCATGCCCGGGTTTTTGTCTTCGCGACAGACAAAGCCGTAAATCGCCTGGCCTGTCGGTAACCGGTCAGCTGCTTCTGGAGTCCCACAGGCCAACCATGCCTGATATGAATCCTTCTTCAGCTTGACGGCATCCCATACACAGTGTGACCACCACCGTGTTCGAGGGTTACCGCCACAACAGTCACCAACTACCTTGCGACCACAGCTCCTGTCTGCCGCCTCAACAATGGAGGAACGGAACATGGCCCATTCAGACTCACTGTTCCACACCTCCCCCGGAATGTGGTTGAAGCTCTGACGGAGGTGAGAGTTAAATATCGTCTGACGGATTCTTCTGCCAGATGTTCCCAGCAAACCCTCACTATACGTTTAGGTCTGCCTGGTCTGACCAGCATCTTCCCATCTGATCCAACTCACCACCAGGTGGTGATAAGTTGACAGCTCAGCTCCTCTCTTCACCCGAGTGTCCAATGACACAACTACAATGTCGATCATTGAACTGCGGCCTAGGGCTTCCTGGTGCCATGTGCACTTATGGACACCCTTGTGCTTGAACATGGTGTTCTTGATGGACAGACCATGATTTGCACAGAAGTCCAACAACTGAACACCATTCGGGTTCAGATCAGAGAGGCCGTTCCTCCCAATCAAAACAATTATAGCATTAGCTTCGATGGCAATAGAAAAGGACTTATTAATAAAACTAATTGAACTATTTTCAAGAAAATCGATTTTATGTACTAATAGTCAGCTTTTAATCAGCTTTTATTTTTTGGTGAGTTATTTTTCTTTATAATATTGCAATTTTATAAGGAAATTGGTGATTTTATGTGTGGCTAAATTAACATTTACTCCAGTTGCAGAAAACGTCATCACAAGACTGGGCCTATCTGCTAGTATCATATAAAAATCTACATTATCACACACCACAATATCTGAGTAAACTCATTTAATTGTATCCAACTAATTACAATACCGCTTTCTGACCGCATCCTGCTACTATAGATATGCCAGGAAACTCCAATCTGACCCCATGGCATATCTAGACAGAACAAAATAAATAAATGGTTGGGAGGCAGGAGTGGTCTTTCACGGCAATGGGGAATGTACACAGATGGCTTTCAGCTTTCGTCCATCTAACAAATTGGCTGGCATTTTACTGCTGGATTGCCTGCTCTTACATTCAGCAGTGTACCAAGACTTACTGCGCCCCTGCCCGGACGGACAGAGGGGTGGCGTTGCAACATGCCAAACTCCTCCTTCTGCTTCATTAAGGGAGGGTGGGAGGTACTGTATAAAAAGGGAGCCAAATTTTAAAATCCCAAAATAATGGATAAAAAAATCATAAAAGTAATTAAAGGCCTCTTTGGAACCAGATGAAATCAACACTGTCTCAGGGCTGATACCACCCACAGGGGCATGACTGGGACATTTTGTTGCGATGCACATTGTATAAAAATGTGGGCATACCTGACCTAACCACAAGAGACAAAGTTTATAGTAAAAAAATAAAAAGGTTATTTTATTTAGAAAAAATATAACAATAGGTACAGTATATAAATAATTTCAGGGCACATGCACACCTTAAATGTTGATAGATGATACATCAGAGGTACACATGACCCCTACAAACAAAATCATACAAAACAGAATCATACAGAAGGGAGCATGTTCTTACCCTCTTTTTATGCTAAGTAGTGTGGGCACCGTACAGAAAAATAATCTAAGAAACAAATTAGAATGTGTGCTTGCCAGCTTAACCAACAGCTGAATAGAACATGCTGAGACACTAGTCGCCACCCTAGCCACTCCTCTATCAGAACGCAACCCCTTGGGATCTGCTTCACCACCACTCCTTTATCAGAGTGGGAGAGAGAGTATGCTAAGCATCCCCTTGGGCCAGTGCAATTGCAACTTTTATACCATGTGACTAACAGCATGCCACCTATAGCTACCCAGGATTTGCTGGCTTGCTGAGTGCTTCGGTAGTCCCAGCATGTGGGGCAGTTCAACAAGAACAAATCAAGATGACAAGCTGTACAAGGTAAATGTCCTGGGAGAAGTGCTATGTTAACATTGGCACTCCTGAACTGAAGCATGTAGAAGAGCATGTAGTATAATGAATGTCCTAGCGTTCGCTCTTCGCATAAACAAGTCATACGCAAGTCGCTGGGACCAATCATTGACTTCAGATGTGCGAAGTTCTGGCAAATTACCAGTGCATCTAAGCGCTTTGCACACCACAGACATGAAGCACAGATGGGGGAAAAACCTCTAGCCACTTTACAACTAGTGGTTTTGAAATGAACACCTGATCATTATACATTATACATCATGGAGGATGCATCACTCACTATAGCTTGTTTTCACAATGAAACATAAAAAAGCAATAACTTTAGGGACTTATTTCCTTGTCCTTGCCCTTTCAGCTTACTCTTTGGTGGTTCAGACTAAGAACACTGTAAAGCTGGGTTAAGACAATCTACTATTGTAAAAAAGGCTATATAAATAAGTAAACTTGAACTTGTTTAGACAGTTCCTGGATAATGAAGGCAATGATGCTATTGATTAGCCCTCACATTTTCCACACCCAAATCCAATTGTGTAATGTAACATTACAGAGGATGGCACTAAATATGTTACATATGTGCATAATATTGTGCACCACATTTCTAAATAATGTTCTAAGCATGTAACTATACTGACGATAATTCTAAACATAATAAATTACACACGCCGAACATAAATTAACAATAAGGTATTTAGGACTGCACATTGCATAGAACATGCTACATTACTCAAAATGCAACACTGTGGGTTGTTACTGTGTAATAAATATTAGGACATTATGTGACTTTGTGTTTAATTCACAGAAATATAATATTGTAAAAGCAAGGTGAGTTCCATTTCATAAATTGGTAGCTAAGATGGGAGATCAGAGCTTACATATTTAAAGTGTCTCTGTCATCTTGTTCTTTGTGTACAATAAAACACTGGAAAAAAGAGAGAAAGGCAGTCTGCAAGTAAAGAGGAAACTTGTGTTTATGTTTGTCCATGTGGCAAATAAATAAGAAATAAATTCAACCAAGTTCATTTGTAATCTAATGTATAATGGTACAATGGTAACAAAAACCCTCCTATGGATTCACCACAACCAGGCTTAAGCCAGGCTCATAATGCACATAAAACAACATCAATGCCTGCAAATCCTACTTTAAGCAAGTGAGTTAAAAAATGACAGGTGCTACAACAGCTACTCCAGCATCCTCCCTGCGAGGCTACCACTGAACTTGTCTTTACTCTAGCAAAACCAGTATCAAGGGATGATCCAAATGTAACCTCTCACTCTGTGGCATGCTCGGCACAGACACAAGGTGACTAAGATGCACCTATGCTTTGTTATACCTGCAGGTCAGGTACCTCTGAGGACAATCATTAGTCTCGTTGTTGAAAGGCTCCTTTAAGTGAAATGCAGACACTGACACTGCCATATATGCTTCCGCTCATGAAGTGCTAACGTCAACACAGCGCACCCCAAAGCACATACATTTAACTGGGCACAGCTAACATATTCGATTCTAAGCTGTCTGTGTATTAGTTCGTGCACACTTTTTATCGTTGCACATGAATCAAAGCTTTTCAACTTTTATTTGTCTTTTGTGGCTCTGTCTCACATGGTTGGCATGCCCACATATTTTACCATCATGTCATGACCCGTAATGGGGACTGATTTTCTAAAAACATTAAACAACTTGTTGTATAGCTTCAACTTGCGTTCAACTTGTATAGCTTACAGGGGAGTAATTTACCACAGATACGATGTGGATGAAATCTGGGTTGATGTTCTGGTGTTGTGGGCTTATTTTCTGACTATTTGTAATACTAGTGCCTTCTTATAGATATTCATTTAGACTTAAAAATACAGGTAAGTATCATGGAGGGCTGAAACTACATATTCCTGTAATCTGGCAGTAGTGTTGCTGATTTCATTATCAAATAACTTTTTAGTACAATTTTTTTAATAAAGTAGTGTTGTAACATCCACAAACACTACAATTTCTAAGAAAAGCAGAGGTTTGCTCTGCAGTATGATTTTGAAACAGTCAGGCAGAAATAAAGCAATTTTAAACCCGAGCTCTCTCTGTGAGGAAAATAGCTATTGGCTGTCCTAAAAGTTGCGAGAAGTCACTAAATGATGTCATCACAGACGAAACCTTGGGAGAAACAAGGCTCAAGGCTCAACGAAACCATGTACAGATTGTGTAGTGATGCAGGTGCAGCATGTGTTTCTGGCATAACTGACCAGCGCAGCATAACTAAAAGAGGCAGATACCCGATATATAACGTTAATTTAAATATGTCGGCAGTGTTGGGCAAGTTACTTGTAAAATGCAGTGAGCTAAGCTCTTAGTTACTGGACAATAAGTGAAACTTCACTACACAAAAGCTATAGAAATGTTGCAAGTTACAAAAGTTACATTAAAATGTCAATTACTACTACTACTACTACTTAACTACTCTTAACTACTTCATGTTGTACCAACCTAATGTCAGATTAGTGCAAAATGATAGTCATATACACCGATTAAAGCCATAATTGAAAAAGGGCCAATGGTCTAACACACACACACACACAAAAAATATATATAAATAATTCTGTCTGATGCCCAGCAATAGATTGGCACCCTGTCCTGGGTGTATCTGCCCAGCGCCCAAAACGTTCTCCCCTGGATGGGCATCCCCCGCAACCCCAGTAGAGGAGAAAGCAGAAGATAAAGAATGGATAATTCTGTCTGAGCTTACAGTACATATAATACACCTAGCTATAGGTGTATGAGTAGTTAAGGTACTTTTGCCATATTTGTGTATCATACGTTTTTAGAAATGTTCCTGGTAAAGAAATTTAAAACTAAGTTTAAAGTGTGTTTTCAAATTTAAAAGTATGTTTGAAGGTTTTAGTGTATAACATGTGAAATCTTTACATGCAAAATAATAATATTTATTAAATGCAGAAAATTACCTACACAATTGTACCTGCCCATTGTATTATTAGAATGTCTTTTTTGAAAACTGTTGGCAACAAGTTGCAGAGACAAAGCTCAGTGTTATGTTTTTTTTTAATGAACTTTTAAATACATTCAATTTCCTATATATGGATGTATCAATTACTTTTTTATCATTGATACCTAGGGAACTACTTACAACATGTGAACCTAATAACATGTGAAATTAATTATCTGATGTTTAATACCGAATGGCATTGTATTCACAGGGTTCTGTGAACCTAAACTGTGTGAACTTGTGATTTTTTCTAAAGTACCACACTTAATGTCCAGTTTTATGCATTGCTATTTATTTAGATTTATTGGATACCGCACTTCAAACTTTAATGTAAATTACTTTACATTACCTATCAAGAGTAAGCAGATGAAAAACACATAAAATATCAATAAACTACACTAAATACTTGTAAATATGCCAATGAACAAAACTGTCAATGCAATAAATATTCTAAAAGTTTAACAAATGTTCAATATGTTGCTATTACGTCTGATGAGCAATTTATCTGTGGAGAGATACATAAGCCTGGGGCAAGTATACATTATGTATTGGACAATTTATTTCTCATTCAAATCAAATACAGTTAAAAAAGTAATAGGTTTCTGAATGGGACTAAAAAGTTTAAAGTTTATAATATTTATAGTATTAAACAAGCATTATACTATAATACTTTCTCACTGACAATAATCTATCCATCCATCCATCCATCCATTATCTTCTGCTTTATACTCTACTAGGGTCGCGGGGGGGTTCCCCATGCCCATCCAGGGGAGAACGTTTTGGGCGCTGGGTAGATACACCCAGGACAGGGCGCCAATCTATCGCTGGGCACACACACACACACACACACACACACACACACACACACACACACACTCTATATGGGGTAATTTGGAGAACTCATTTGACCTTGATCCATGTTTTTGGACTGTGGGAGGAAACCGGAGAACCCGGAGAAAACCCACACCGACACTGGGGGGGACATGGAAACTCCACCCAGATTGGGATTTGAATCAGGAATCCCTAGCGCTGAGAGGCGAACATACTAACCACTAAGCCACTGTGCTGCCACTGACAACAATAGATTAACAAAAAAAAAATACAAAAATTTTTATTAAAAAAAACTTTAAAAAATACATTTTTTGTTTGCCACATTTTATTCAATAAAGTAATTTACTCTACGAAAGAATGGAATGTATAATAAATTAAATAATCAGCTATACAATTTGCATAATAGTCTATTTGCGTGTGTTTGAAGCTGTAGAATAAAGTATTAAACTTTGTGGGAGAGAAAATAATTTGCAACAAATAAGTCAAAACTACAAATAAACTTTTCTAGATTTTATAAATCCTCTACTGTCCATAATCTATCAAGTACTTTCAAGTTCAAGTAGTTTATTTATATAGCGCTTTTACAATAAAATAAAAGCTTTACAGTGTTTTACAAGCTTTTTTTTTTGTCTGAAACCTCCAAAGAGCAAGCCGAAGCGACAATGGCAAGAAATAAACTTCTTTTTATGTTGTTTTTTTTTTAGGAAGAAACCTTGGGAGAACCAAGGCTCAGTGGGGGACTCATCTTCTTTGAGTGGCTAGGCAGCACGCAACATTCTACGAAACCATGTACAGATTGTGTAGTGATCAGGTGTCTGTATTTAAAAACTGGAAAAACTATAAAATGATATAAATACTATTTAAACCAATTGATGGCATCCTGAGGTGGCATGGTGGCTTAGTGCTGTGCTAGAGATTCCGGAACGAATCCCAATCTGAGTGGAATTTCCATGTTCTCCCTGTGTCCCGCTCCGGTTTCCTCCCACAGACCAAAAACATAGATCAAGGTCTATTGAATGCTCTAAATTGCCCAATATAGTGTGTGTTTGTGTAAGTGTCTGTGTGAGTGAGTCTGTGCCCAGCGATAGATTGGGGGGCCCTGTTCTGCCCAGCGCCTAAAACGTTTTTTCCTGGATGGTCATAAGGAACCGCCCCGCAACCCTACTACAGGATAAAGCGGAAGATAATGGATGGATCTATGGCATCCTGCAGAACTGTCCGCCCAATATAAATCCAGGTTCTATCCACTAAGTCATTATAGTCGTAGCGCTTCGGCAGAGCCATGGATGAAGTGCTGACAACACCTCAAAAGAAACAGACAAGAAAATCAGTTATATCTAATAATGCACAGTATGTAAGTAATAGCAAGAGTTTAATTAATACAGGTGCAGCATGCGTCTCTGGCATCTCTGTCTAGCGCAGCATAACTAAAAGAGGCAGATACTGCTTCCTACAGCATCATTTCAACACAACGCTCTCTACTAATGATGAGCTGGGTGAAGAAGTAAAATGCCAGCAGAGACCATCACAGATCACCAACCAAACACCGCCAAAATTAAATAAATGTGTTTTTAATCGACTTTTAATCGATAAGTATAATCAAATATTCCAATAATATTGGAAGGTTGAGAGTGGCGGTAAAACTAGAGAACGTCACTTAGAATGTCAGATCAATTTTGTTCAGAAGAAGTTTCAATAAATTGTCAGAAGATCACTTTTTCACAAATAAGTTCAGTTAAGAGAAATTAAAGCCATAATTGAAAAAGGGCCGATGGTCTAACACAAAAAAAACTAAAAATAATTCAGTCTGATGCCCAGTGATAGATTTGTACCCTGTCCTGGGTGTATCTGCCCAGGGCCAGAAACGTTCTTCCCTGGATGAGCATCCCCCTGCAACCCTAGTAGAGAATAAAGTAGAAGATAATGGATGGATAATTCAGTCTAAGCTTATAGTACATATAATACACCTACGTATATGCTAACTTAATTTCATAATGAGGAAAACTACATGTAAACTTTAAAAAAACACTTTTTCAAGAGAAGGTGGATAAACTCTTATACATGCAAGTACTGCCTCTTTTTTAGGCTAGTTTCCCCCTGCAGGTTAGCATGAGTTAAATTATGTTTAATTAGTGTATCTGACTGTTATTATGCACGGATCTGGCATAAGGTTGTTACAACTTGAAATAGCTTCTGAGTAGTTATAGTACTTTTGCAATATTTGTGTAGCTTATTTTTTTAGAAATGTTTCTAAAACTGTGTGTTTAAAGTGTGTGTTTGAATTTCAATGTGGGTTTGAAGGTTTTAGGTTATAACTTGTGAAATCTTTACACAAAAAATAACAATATTAATTAAATGCTGAAAATTACCTAAAAAATTGTACCTGCCCATTTTATATATTAGAATGTCTTTTTTGAAAACTGTTGGCAACAAGTTGCAAAAACGAAGCTCAGTGTTATGTTTCATTATACTCCACTAAACTTTTAAAATTAACTTTTTATAAACTTTTACATACATTGAATTTCCTATGTATGGATGTATTAATTACTTTTTTTATTATTGATACTAGGGATCTACTTCCAACATGTAAACCTAATAACACATGAAATGAATTATTTGATGCTTCACACCGAATGGCATTGTGTTCACAGGGTTCTGTGAACCTAAACCGTTTGAAATTGTGATTTTTTCTAAAATACTACACTTAACATCCTGTTTTCTGCATTGTTATTTATTTTGATTTATTTGCCACTGCACTTCAAACTTTTTATGTAAATTACTGTACATTACCTGTCAAGATTCTGCAGATGAAAAACACATAAAATATCAATAAACTACACTAAATACGTGTAAATATGGCAATGAACAAAACTGTCAATGCAATAAATATTCTAAAAGCAGTAGTGTTGTAAATTTGTTTATGTTTAATATGTTGCTATTACGTCCGATGAGCAATTTATCTGTGGAGAGATACATAAGCCTGGGGCAAGTATACATTATATACTGGACAATTTATTTCTCATTTAAATCAAATATAGTAAAACAGTAATCGGTCTCTGAATGGGACTAAAAGTTTAAAAAGTTTTTTTTTTTTTTAAACAGACTTTATACTATAATACTTTCTGACTTACAATAATACCGGTATAAACAAAAACTTTTAAAAATACATGTTTGGCACATTTAATTCAATAAAGTAATTTGCTCTAGGAAAGAAAGGAATGTATATTAAATTAAATAATCAGCTGAACACACAACTTTTAAAAATAAATTACATATATGATATGAAGGATATGAGTCTGCTATCAAACTCAGAAAGATAAAGATGAGCAGATTTAACATTTAATATTTTGTTCCAGGCGTCAGTATAAAAGTTTGTTATGTTTATACCGGACTCGCCAATTTATTTATAATGTAAGATTACAGTGGAAATGTATTTTTAATCTGTTCTGTTCAGCAATGTTTTAATGACCTCCCTACGCTCGTTTTAATTCATAGAACTTTTAAAGCAGCAATCAGAATGATAGTCTAGTGTTACATTAATTGGTCTTTCCAGAGAATCGAATATAAAGTTGATTGTAAGTGTGTAGTTAAACAGAACCTTTCTTTTTAACTTTAAAATATGACAATTTTGTAGTAGACGCAGTTGTTTGATTGACACTGTCTAATCAAACTTCAATGTTTGTGCCAAATGGAAATGTCCCTATTTCTAATATACACTAGCTTAATTTTCGGAACTGGCAAATGCGTGTTTAACTTTGTAGAGATGATTGTAATCATATTATTTCCTAAAGATTAACCAATTTACTGGACTGGGGTCCAAACGTCAGAATGACATTTGTGCTGTTTATTGGTATTATATATAGTTTTAAAGAAATGTCGGCGTTTATAGAGTGTTGGAAGAGTTTTACAAAAGTGTTTGAAAGCGTTCTGGTCATGTTTTCGTTAAATACAGAAGATGAATCGAGTTATGGACCGAGCGGTGAAACTGCGCCTTTGCGCAACAGCCGCCTCGCTTGGATTGGAGGAGTTGGGTCAGTGCACAAAGACAGCAGCAGCGGCGCTACACACAGAGGAAGCGTCTCCACATCCAGGCGACTAAAACTCCAATCCGCTCCTCACTCAGGCCGCGGCTCAGCAGCGCACTAAAACACAGGTAAGCATTGCGCACTTCATACTCGTAAAGCCGAGGTTTTTCGCTTCTAAGTGGACGCGGGATCCGAGCTTGCGTAGTGGACAGGAGTGACTTCGCTTCCTCGCCTAGTGTGGCTGCTCGCAGCAGAAAAAATGGCGTCACCGAGCGTGCTGGTTGTGCGGCCGCGAAAAAACGCACTTGTTTCTGAAGCTCATATGAACTCCTATGTTCCGGTTTTGTCGCCCTGACCTTATTTCGGGAGTGTACGAACTAAAATGGAGGTTACAGCTCGTCGTGTGGCGTCGAAGCGACAGAAGTAGGACGGGAAGGACGCGTAAAGCCGGAAGGGTCACCAGTCCTGTGCGCCAAAGCTGTTTCAGGGAAAGATGGCACAGCACCGCAAGGCGCAGCACTTTCACACACGGACGTGTCCCACATCGAGACGCTTCTTTTTTTACCCGGGTGTTTCGCGCAAACGCGCTCAGATGGCGTTAAATCGCGACTGGGCTGGGACTGGATGGATCAGTTGTGCGGCTGAGCTTTGTATGGATTGCTCACTTCAGCCCGCCTTTACGCCGCACTGGTCGGGGAGCGTCCGTTCAGGAGCCTGTTAGTTGTTGTTGTTCGGCTTCGTTCTGAAAAAGATGGATGATCAAATATAATTTGGCTCTTCTCGCTGTCTGGAACATGGCAGCGTCGGCCCATGGGTAACCGTGCTCAGTAGTTGTACTATATTAAGCGTTTGTGCATGATCCTGCTCTCTCCAAACCGGCAACAGCGGGTTTGAAAAAGTTGCTAACCTGGGACTGTGGCTGTATGAGTGTGGGTGCGCACGGTGCTGCGTTGCGCAGGACGGCCATCGACGGTGCACGCCGCCTTATCCGGCGGGTTTTAGCCTGAGCTAAAGCGCGTCTTAACCTAGCTGTAATGCGGAAACCAGCAGCAGACTTCCCACGCGCACTCGAGCGCGCACGTTTAGCCACCGCGTGTTTATTGCTGAGATTATAGAGGGCATCGCGCGTGGAGTGGGTGCTGTGCGTTATCAAGCAGGCTAGAAAGGAGCACATGCTCTTCCGCGGCACAGGCGTCGCTAGCAAGGCTATACACTCCTCACCAACACTGCCCCGTATCTCCATCCGCTTCAGCATCTAACCTGCTCGAAACTCCCCAACTTAGTCCCACTTATCCCATAACCAACACCCGTCCCCCGTTGCCACTACTCTCAACCACATACCAGACTTCATACGAAGTTTAACTTCAAGCCAATAACCATCTTTTGTTTAGAAACACCATACTCGTCCATCAGACCTGACCCGCTAATCTATTCCTCTGTAATTAACATTACACTTTGGAAAGGCTCCGTGGTCACGTGACTCAGGTGTCCGCGGCTTTACTACAGAATAAACAATAGTGTCTGGGTTCCCTAATACTACTTTAAAAATGTACTTTTGGTGTTAATAGTTTTATTTGTAAATAAAATAGGATAAATAAAACATTAGTAATAGTTTGATTACAACTTTTTAGTTTCAAATTAGTTTCGATTGTTTGCCAAGGATTTATTACATGTTAAATTATAGTCTGTTAGATACATGAGTTGTGAACTATATTGTATTTTGAGTAGGTTCTCCTCAAAACCACCTTCATCTCTTGTATTTTCCACATAAAAATGTTCACAGATGTCTCACAAATTTTAAACCAACCCTCTGACTCCTAGTTATGCTACAGAAAATGTATACATACAATTTTAAATATAAAGTGAATAGTAAATGTGGAGACTGTTTTCAGTTTAAAAGAATATCGCACCTTGGTACTGTAATGCTAAATGTAATTACATTATGTATTTAAGAATTGGGTCTAACTTAAACTGAGGGATTGTTTAAGTATTTTAAATAGTTCTCATCACAAATTTTAAGTTTTAGTTTGTTCTCATTCACAAAGTTTGCCTGTGGTTGACAAGAGTTTGTTACATCTACCTAAACATTGCAAGAGCAAAAGATAGCTGTGGGACTATGAAGTATTTGTGAAAAAAAAATTTGTTTAAAAAAAATATATCAGTTTCATTGCTGAGCACTTTAAAACTCAGGTACCTTGAATTTGTGGGTGCTGTTTGAAATATACTTTGGACCAGTGTTCTTTAAGTAAGACCAGATTCAGTAAGACCAGTTTCTTTAATTAAGAACAGACATTGGGTTAAGTAAGATGAAACTGAACCCTAGTTAATTTTCATAATTTATGATACCATGGTAAACAATCAAGGCATCCAAACAGCAAAACATACCGAAAATCTTTTCAATACATTTCTGAAAATACAAAAAGGTTCGCTTTACCAAAATGCTCAATATATCTTCCCACAGGACATTATCCAAGAAAGTTAGTAGGGTCTTCCCGGGTCTCATAGAGTTACATGTTTTGATAGAGATGGAAGGTGCAAGCTGACATTGTTGTACCCCTGTGACTTTCTGTCAGTTTGAGTTTGTTTGAAAGATAATTGAGGTTGTTAGCCAATATTCAAACATTCCTTGGTTGCAAACTTAAATTTTCCCATTTCCTGTTTGTTCTGTAAGTTTAGGTATTTGCCATATGGTTAAGGATGTTTTGTGTGCTGTACACAGTGAACTTTAAGATCTCTAATGATTCATGATAAATGTTCATGAAAAATTTATAATGAATCTTGGAATCTATTTTTGACACAGTTAAAAATAGTCAAATGTGCTTTATTTAAACTGGTTAAAGGTGTGACTTCTATATTGTAGCACCTGTTACTTGCACATATACAAATCAAAGAGGCATGTGATGTGATTGTAATCCAAATACATTAAAATTATGTGCTTGGGGGAAAAATATGCACAGAAAATTTCACATGAAAAAACCACATTACTTCAAAATCTATTATAAACCCATTCAAGCATATTGTTATTGAAATGCCTTCATAACCTATATATGTATATAATTCACAAAGCTGCTTATTTTAATGGGCACAATTTTTTCCTGCATGCACAACAATGAGGAATTAGACATAAGTTCAGCATTATAAAATCTTGCAATGCTGAATGTGTATTTTTTCTAAGCTTCATTATTTTTCATTAAAAAAAATCTTAAGGAATTTTAAGAGTGTTGTTTTACACATCTTTCTATTTTAAGCAAGGCCACAACTTTAATTTATTAAAATTAACTAAAATGTATATCACCCTGGTGGCTAAATGTAATATAACCTAATAAAATCAACTAGTAATTATTTACAAGGCTGATAATTTGAAAATGTCTACAAGCACAACACACATCACCTGTCCGTCTGGCTGCTATAAAGCAATGTCAGAGCTCCTCTGGTGCTGATTTTACAATTTTATGGATATGTGTAACACATTCAGGCCACTAGATAGTCAGGAAATGACTTAATATTATAATTCAATATTAATCACCTTTGCAATTATATTTAACTTTATTCATCTGGTTGTGTAACAAAAACTCATATTACATTAAAATTACTATGTTTTTAGCATGTGAAATAATAAGCCTTAATTTCATCCATAATTTTTCACCTGTGGATGCACCTGAAGCCAATTATTGTTTCCAGCATTAAGCATCAAAGCATTCATACATGTTCAATCGCCCTTCTCACAAATGTCAGCTCACAGCTACCGACTTTGCATCAGTAATTACATTTAAAAAAAAAAAATGTATTCTCTTGACCATTCTGGCCATCCAGCACAAGAGGCTGATACAGCGCGTGCTCTGTGTGCGACTCACAGCTTACGTTCCTCCGCTGTTTGTTTAGGAAGGGAGTCATGCCAAAGTTGTTCTGCCCTAATGCAAACCCAGAGGTACAAAGCCATACCCACTACCTGCTACTTCAGTGACTGATTGACAGCCTTCATAGGCATACCAATTTGAGTGTCTAGGGTGGACAGGTGTTTCCCATATTGTGTCAACTTGGTCACCGTAGCTGCCTCATGATCAATGTCGTAAGCTCCCTTTTACCCTTTTGTTTATACTTTTGATTACATGCACACACTCTGAAGTAATTCTATTCGCACATGATTGGAGGTAAAATAGCATGGAATAAGGACCGTTAAAAAAAAGAATGTAAGCAATTTTATATTGCTTTCATTTGTGTTTATTTTAATACATTTCATAAATTATATCTTGTCCCTTGCAATATCGATGAGAAAAAATTCTTCTGCCAGTTTTCCCTATGTGGCCTCCAGTTTACTTCTAGTGTCCAAAGTCATGCCAATGGGTTATGTGTAACACTTAGCCATTTGCATTGTGAAATTGAATCTGTCCAGGTTTAATTTTACTGTCAATAAACAACTCATCATTGTGATAGTTGAAGTAACTTTTCGAAATTGCCCTTTGATTTGACATTAATGGTCTTAAATAATTTTCAAAGTCTCATATATGTTCATAGATTTGTTCTACAATAATATATTAAAAACAGATATTTAAATATGCTACTAGTATCAATTTCAGTTTGTTCAGATTTACTATGGATTTTCAAAAGCAGACACTCACTTTCACTTCCTATTAATGTCACTCATGATGTACCTACTGATTTGTTCCTCAATATTCCAGTTAACATGCAAGCTTTGCCCAGTTTATTTAATTAGTCATGTGATTTTTGCTTTCAGGGAATTTAGTCTGGATGCAAATTGAAGCTGATATAGCCTTAAAATGGCCACATATATAGTACACAGATTGTTTTAATTTTTAAATGAAAATGCACCTTTGAAGTAAGCAATTTTGGGAGATTTTTTGAACGGTGTAGCGGAAATGGCTCAATGTTTATTTTACTCTGTATATTTCCATTAATTATATAAGGTTTAAATTAATGTTGTTGTTCGGAGCTCACAAGAATGTAGATCCAGTATTATTGTGAAGAAATCACATAAAATATGTTATAGATGAAAAAAGTGGTAGAAATACCTGAAAGGTTATTTAAAAAAAAAAAGAATAACTATTGACCACGACAAAAAGTTAAAATGATAAAAAGAAGTGCTCAGTTACAACTTTACTGGCAGAGTGATACAGTGAACTTCATGTTGCCTCCATTCTTAAAATGTCTAAGATGGCAGTTAATTACAACACGGTCAAGCAGCAGACCTTGGAGACAACAAAGCTGCAGACTGGTAGAGGGCAAAATCAATTTTCCACTGACCGGGATGACCGTCAACTTATTTGAATGTCATTCAGCAACCGCAGAATGATATTAAGTGACCTACAAAAAAAGATCAGCAAATGGCAGCCCGGGCACCACTGGTGCATGGCATGAACAGTTCAAAACAGGCTCCTAGAGTCTGAAGACATGTAAAGCTAGAAAAGAAGCCCTTCATCAATTAGTCAATTAATCAATTAATGGAGTCATCTTCTCTGAGTCCAATTTTTAGCTTTGACCAATGCCTGCTTATCTGTTGGGTAGATGAAGACTTGTACTGCACCCACTGTAAAAATGGTGAAGAATTGGTAAAAATCTGGGGATGCTTTGATAAGGATGGAATCAGGCAGAATCGTCTAAGCAAAGAACTTATGAATCAAACCACATATAAGGTTATCCTGGAGGAAAATGTGCTTTTTTCTCTCTTTAGCATTTTCCCCCAACTTTAAGCAATGGATTTTCAAGTAGGGCTCATACCACACAGCTAGGTCAATAAAGACATGGATATAGGACCACCAGATCAAAACCCTGTCATGGCTATCCCAACCTCTAGATCTGAACCCCATTGGAAATCTCTGGAATGTAATCACAAAGAAGATGCATGGTCGCAAGCCATCAAAAAAAAGCTGAACTGCTTGAATTTTTGCATCAGGAGTGACAAAAAATCGCCCAAAAACAGTATGAAAGACGTGTGAAGATTATGCCAAGATGCATAAACTCTCTGAACTGAATTGTGGTTTCTAAATCATCATTATGCATCATTTAAGGTCTGAAAGCACTGCATCTTTTTGTTATTTTGACCTTTTTCCATTTTCTGCAAAAATGCTCTAAATGAAAATATTTTGGTTCAAAATGTTGGAGAAATCTGGTAGTAGTAGTAGTAGTTTGTAAAATGAAACAATGTTTACTGTGTAGTACACTGTGTAGTTTTGTTTCAATTTATCCTAAAAGGAGTAAAATAGCAGTATTTTAATTCATAAATAGTATATATGTTTTTATATACACAGCATAAAAATGAGATAATTGAACTGATCAAAAATTAGAGAACACTTTCAAGTTATTGCTGTTAATCTGATTCCTGGTGCCAGTTTCCCTAATTATATGACAAAACCTTTTTAGTTTACTGATATGGTCGTTCCAAATTGAATAAAGCGTCGGTTTGTTCAGATTAAGTCCAAATTGGTGACCGTATCAGTCTATAAGTTTGGCATTCCAATGTGATTTCTAGAATATTGCATATTTACATTATCACAAACTCATTCAAGTCCCCCAGAAAGCTGGTCGTCCACGAAAGTTGAATGCAAAAAAGGACAGTATAATGCAGAGAATCTGCATTCTACATTACATTAACAGTCTATATTAGCGAACGTGCTAACCACTACGCCACCTTGCTGCCCGGCTTGTATATAAAAAAAATGTGGTCAACTTATATAATCCATAAAATGTCATGTCATATGTGCCTCAAAGTACAGTCAGTGCAGTTTTACTTTCACCAAGAACTTACTTGTTACCTGGTGATTTAATAATTTAAAGAGTAAACTATTCGAGGAAAAAAATGACATTCAGTATTTTTGATAAGACATTTTGATAATAGACTCATTTAAAAATCTTTCACCATCATTCTAAGGTTTTACATTGCTTTACACTATACTTGAATTATTTAATCTCTTGTGGCTGAGATTTTATGTTTGATAAAGCTGTTAATGCTAAAGCATATTTGTGTTTCAATTGTGCCTTTAAGAGCACTTTGATTAAAGAAAATATTTCAACATATAAGGGTTTTAATCGAAAAAAATAATTGTTAGATTAATCAATAGAAAATCAATTAATGGGTGCAGCCCTATTGGTGACACTTCAAAAAATGTATTTGTAAACACTCCAGCTGGCATAAAGTCATGGGAGTGGGGGTATTTTGGTTTAGAAAAATGTATGGCGCAGTCCTGGTAGGGTTGCTAAAAGTTCTGTAAAAAATGCATGATTTCCATAAATGTCCAATAAACATGTCTGTCAGCAACATCAACAATAAATGTAACAATAACGATTAAAACACCAGCGCTGCTCACAAAACCTGCACCATTTAATGTGAAAATGCTAATGCTAAAAATGCTAAAACATGTCAGTGTGTTTTCAGATGGACAGATGCACAATGGATTATCATATGCCATGTATCAGGAGAAAACAGCAGAGAAAAAAGGAGACCCAAACATTAGTGTCACAGTAATTCTTACCCCAGTCATCTCCTGAAACTGATATGTATTGAATATTATGATATGACGGTTTTCATTTCTGTTTGTGCTTTTTTTTAAATATCTATATATATTTATAATCGATAATAGAAGTAATATAATTTATATACCTGCACACTGTTCTGTTTACGATGCATTAATCACTACTGCTATAGTTTGATACACATTGTGTAAATAGGTTACTGTTTCTGTATTTGCAATAAAAGGCAAATGATTTTCTTGTTTCATTTGAAACTTTATAGATGTATAATGTAAAAATATTAAGTATTTAATTATGGGGAATTCATGAAAACAATCAAACTGTTTTTCATTCATTCATTCATTATCTTCCGCTTTATCCTATATTAGGGTCGCGGGGGGTTCCCAATGCCAATCCAGGGGAGAAAGTTTTGGGTGCTGGGAAGATACACCCAGGAAAGGGCGCCAATCTATCGCTGGGCACACACACACACACACAGACACGCACACAAAGACACTCTACATGGGGCAATTCTGAGAACTCAATTGACTTGATCCATGTTTTTGGACTGTGGGAGGAAACTGGAGAACCCGGAGGAAACCCACACGGACACGGGGAGAACATGGAAACTCCACCCAGATGGGGCTTCAAACCGGGAATCCCTAGCGCTGAGAGGCGAACCCACCGTGCCGCCCTAATCGAACTGTAGGCTTGAAAAATTTATATCGAATTGTCATGAATTTACACCCATATAAATTACAAAAAATAAATTTGTATTACAAAAAATACAAACGTACTATCAATTAATATGACCATTTTTGGCAATCATAGCCACTTTTTTTGGTGTCCTAATTTCCCATATCAACATGTTTATGTTGCATTATGTTTGTTACTTAAATTCCACTGTGCATTACCAAAATAACATTATAGTCACAGTGAACCACAATCATCTGAGGCTGGTTTTCATCAGCTGCTACTGAAGCTTTAGGCAGTGTAAAGAAAATTGTCAATATTTTTAACGAACAGTTGTTTGGGCTGTTGTTAAAAAGCTGAAAAGGAACAGCATAATAATGTTTAGCTCCTTAGCGCACAGAATGGCTTCAGTAGAGCAAGGTTATGATTTTTTGGAATGGCAATCCAAAGGATTATTAGTTAATAAGCTTCAGGTATATATAATTTATGTGTCATTAACACTTAAACTGTGAGATGTGTTACCAAAATATGAATTTTTACACTGAATTCAGATTGACTTGCAAATGTCCACATTATCCTTGCTCAGAGTTACATTGGATTAATTTGCATCACGTCTTAAGTCATAGAGCAAAAACACAAATTCAAAAATAAGTCATGTCTTTTTTTCCAATTTTTTGGTTTCTGTTTTGGTTTTAAAATTGGACTAGAATGTATTTAAAGGTGTGCTTTAGAGATAAATGTATATAAATAAATATGTGGAGATCACTTGTAATTATATAGCATTAAGTGACATGAAAGGAAATGTTAATTAGATCATTAGAATAAAAATATGCTTCCAGATTTGTTCTTTAATACCTTTAGTGGGGACATTTTGGTTTTATTTGTCTGTTGGCTGATTTGGGATATTTGTGTTGTTTTAAAGGTCTGCAATAATGGAGAGTCCCAGCAAAGGCATGACGCTTATTAATGACAAGTGCTGTCAGACTGAATCTTCGTGGCACTGCAGCTGTCATCCATCTTTGCTCACTCATCAGAGTTGGGACCAACCCCAAAGTAAGCAGGATCTTAACTGATTGACAGTGTTTGCATGTGCTCACACATGTGTGTGCATACACACATAAACACAAAATTGTCTTATTAAATACCATGAAAGTTACTTAAACTATTATAATTTCATATTCTTGTGACTGTAACAGCTCTGGAAACTTTTATAGGTGCATTTTATTCTATATCTGGGATATTTATTTTATGGTTAAAATTAGGAATATTCTAGAATGTTCAGCTTTTTAAATAAAATGCTGTCCGTGTAGACAGCTTCCAAGGTATTTAGATATAGTTGTTATTAGAGAATGTGCAACCACAAAGAATAGGAATCTCTTTTTAATATTATTTTCCATCCATCCATCCATTATCTTCCGCTTGTCCGGGGTTCAAGGCAGCAACCGAAGTATGGAGACCCAGACCTCCCTTCGCCCCAGCCACCTCCACCAGCTCGACTGGGGGAACCCCGAGGCGTTCCCAGACCAGCTGAGAGATATAATCCCTCCAGCGTGTTCTGGGTCTTCCCCGGGGTCTCCTTCCAGCTGAACTTGCCTGGAACACCTCCCTAGGAAGGCGCCCAGGAGGCATCCTTACCAGATGCCCGAACCACCTCAACTGGCTCCTTTCGATGCGGAGGAGTAGCGGCTCCACTCCGAGTCTCTCCCGGATAACCAAGCTTCTCAACCTATCTCTAAGGGAGAGCCCAGCCACCCTGCAGAGAAAACTCATTTCGACCGCTTGTATTCGCGATCTTGCTCTTTCGGTCATTACCGAAAGCTCATGACCATAGGTGAGGGTCGGAACGTAGATTGACTGGTAAATCGAGAGCCTTGCCTTGTGGCTCAGCTCCTTCTTTACCACAGCAGACCAGTATAGGTTCCGCATCACTGCTGACCCCGCGCTGATCCGTCTGTCAATCTCAAGCGCCATCTTACCATCACTCGTGAACAAGAACCTGAGATACTTAAACTCCTCCACTTGAGGCAAGATCTGATCTCTGACTCAGAGAGGCCTTGGCCTCAGATTTGGAGGTGCTGATTTTCATCCCGGCCGCTTCACACTCGGCTGCAAACCGATCCAGTAAGAGCTGAAGTTCGCAGCCTGATAATGCTAACAGGACCACATCTTCTGCAAACAGCAGCGACGTGATCCTCAGATCACCAAACCGGACACCCTCCATCCCCTGGCTGCGCCTAGAAATTCTGTCCATATAAATTATGAACAGAACCGGTGACAAAGGACAGCCCTGAAGGAGTCCAACCCTCACTGAAAACAAGTCCGACTTACTGCTGGCCATGCGAACCAAGCTCCTGCTTCGCAAATACAGGGACCGAATGGCCCGTAGTAAGGAGCCATGTACCCCATACTTACGTGGCACCTTCCAAAAAATACCCCGAGGGACACAGTCGAAAGCTTTCTCCAGACCTACAAAGCACATGTACACTGGTTGGGCAAACTCCCATGAACCCTTAAAGGTCCTGGAGAGAGTGAAGAGCTGGTCCATTGTTCCACGACCAGGACGAAAACCACACTGCTCCTCCTGGATCCGAGGTTACACTATCAGTCAAACTCTTTTTCCAGTACACCTGCATAGACTTTGCCGGAGAGGCTGAGGAGTGTAATTCCCCTGTAATTGGAACACACCCTCTGGTCCCCCCTTTTGAAAAAGAGGCACCACCACCCCCGTCTGCCAGTCCAGAGGCACTGCACCCGATGACCATGCAATGTGGAAAAGGCACGTCAGCCAAGACTGCCCCACAACATCCAGAGCTTTGAGGAACTCCGGGCGGATCTCCTCCACCCCAGAAACTCTGTCACCAAGTAGCTCTCTTCACCCTAGTGTCCAAGACACATGGCCGCAAGTCCAATGACACAACTACAATGTCGATCATTGAACTACAGCCTAGGGCATCCTGGCGCCATGTGCACTTATGGACACCCTTGTGCTCGAAGATGGTGTTCGTGATAGACAAACCGTGATTTGCACAGAAGTCCAACAACTGAACACCACTTGAGTTCAGATCAGAGAGGCCGTTCCTCCCAATCACACCTCTCCAGGTCTCACTGTCATTGCCCACATGAGCGATGAAGTCCCCCAGTAAGACTCCAAGAAGCACGGCTGGGTACTCTGAACTGCTGTTCGGCGCATAACCGCAGACAACAGTCAGTACCCGTTCCCCAACCCGAAGGCGTAGGGATGCTACCCTCTCGTCCACTGGAGAAAACCCCAACATGCACAACAATATTATTTTTTATTAGAAAATATTTTGACTATTGTTGTGGTCAGTCTCATATTATCTATTATGTAATAGATGTATTTAGCTTCATTAACATTCTTATATTTTCATTATCAGTGCTTTTTTTTTTTTTCTATTCCACTGGAAGGCTACATATAACAAATATTGAACTGTCTCACAAGTAAAAATCTTTTATCTCATCAAACCAGAAATTTATTTATATATATATATATATATATATATATATATATATATATATATATATATATATATATATATATATATATATATATATATATATATATAATGGTAAAGTCCTGAACAATAGGTAGACGTTAATGATGTTTACTTTAGTCATGCTACACTTATTACTTCCCTTCCCTACTCCTGGTTTCCTAGACGCCCATTAAGACAGGTTCTCCACTTACTTGAGTAGGTTTTGAGCTTTGCTGGAGTGACAATTTGGCCCTTTCTAACTTCTTTAACCAAAAACATTTCTTGCCTAAATGCTTAAATTTCAGTGTTGACTAGCTTCTTACATTTCACATTATTGGGGACACTGTCTGCCACAGTTGTCTTACGTCTGTTATTTTTAAAATAACTATTTGCTGTGGGGTGATACAGCAGCTTAGTGGTTAGCATGTTCATCTTGTAGTGCTGAGGATCCAGGTTTGAATCCCATCTGGATGATGAGTTTTCATGTTCTTCCCGTTTCTGCGTGGGTTTTCTGGTTTCATCACAGTCCAAAAACATGGATTCAAAGTAAATTGAATGCTTTAAATTGCCCCATAAATTCATTTATTCATTCATTATCTCCCGCTTTATCATAGGGTTCCCCATGCCCATCCAGGGGAGAACATCTCGGGCTCTGGGCAGATTGACCCAGGACAGGGTGCCAATCCATCGCTGGGCACACACTCACTCACACAGACATATATATGGGGCAATTTTTGAGAATTCAATTGACTTGATCCATGTTTTTGGACTGTGGGAGGAAACCAGAGAACCAAGAGGAAACCCACGCAGACACGGGGAGAACATGGAAACTCCACCCAGATGGGGATTCGAACCGGGAATCCCTAGCGCTGAGAGGCCAACGTGCTAACCACTAAGCCACCGTGCCGCCCAAATTGAGCCATATAGTCTATGTTTAATAATCACAAGGTCACACAAATGCAATTATCACAAAAAACAAGAAGAAGCTGGACAAAGTTTGGAAGCCACAATATAGCAGTATGAAAATGTTAATAAAAATACACTTGGGTGCAATTCTTATTTTGTTCCTCCTGACAATACAAGTGTATATGATGGGGCAGGGCAGCACGGTGGCTTAGTGGTTAGCACATTCGCCTCTCAGCGCTAGGGATTCCCGGTTCGAATCCCCATCTGGGTGGAGTTTCCATGTTCTCCCCGTGTCTGCGTGGGTTTCCTCCGGGTTCTCCGGTTTCTTCCCACAGTCCAAAAACATGGATCAAGTTAATTGAATTCTCAAAATTGCCCAATTTGGAGTGTGTATGTGTGAGTGAGTGTGTGCCCAGCGATGGATTGGCGCCCTGTCCTGGGTCTATCTGCCCAGCGCCCGAGACG
>JAFMOD010000533.1:59505-73511 GCA_019802435.1 Corydoras maculifer
TCCCGGTTCGAATCCCCATCTGGGTGGAGTTTCCATGTTCTCCCCGTGTCTGCGTGGGTTTCCTCCGGGTTCTCCGGTTTCTTCCCACAGTCCAAAAACATGGATCAAGTTAATTGAATTCTCAAAATTGCCCAATTTGGAGTGTGTATGTGTGAGTGAGTGTGTGCCCAGCGATGGATTGGCGCCCTGTCCTGGGTCTATCTGCCCAGCGCCCGAGACGTTCTCCCCTGGATGGGCATGGGGAACCCCACCGCGACCCTAATAGAGGATAAGCGGAAGATGATGAATGAATGAATGATGGGGCAGATAATTCATGTATTCATGTTACCCTGATATTCACTTTTAAGCACGTTTAAAGTTAACCAGATGCTCCCAACACTAATTTAGAGTGCCATTGCAAATAGAATTACCACATGTAAATGACAGGTATTGAATAAAATATGATTTATTACACTGGTGCTTAAATCAGGGAAATCAGTTGTGATATCCTGTTTTATAGTATGTTCTATTATTTCATGTTCTGATGAAAGTTCATGTAAAGACACTGACCATTATTAAAGATTTTAATGTGTATTGTACAAAGGAAAAAATTAAAATTGTTTTGAACTGATGTACACCAAGAACTGAAAGCAAAATTTTACAAACCTTTGCCACTCATGGACATATGAAATTATTATAATTATTATTATTATATTATTTTTCCTTAATAATTAAATTACCAAAATCAGAATTTTGGATTTTAGGATAAAAATATGATGCCATTTAAGGCTAAAATATGAAGAAAAATTGAATGATTTCACAAACATTTAAGAACCATTATTTTTGGGGTATGTGAAGGTCTGTCAGAGAATTTAGTATTTAAAGTAAATGGAATAAATTCTTAAATAGAATAATTTTAATTTGTTTATTATTTATTGGTTGTTTTATATTAATTGTATTTGTGTATTTTACAGTGCAGGTTATAGAACCAGGTGATCCTCCATTACTCCAGCAGCAGTTGCAAACCTCCAAGTCTGGAATTCAGCAGATAATTGAATGCTTCCGCTCAGGTACATTAATATCAGAAATAAATTTTTAAGTTTATGTTTTATACTATTAAAGGTTGTTATTAATAAATATAATGTGATTCCTACAATGGTTCTTTTCAGGTACTCTTCAGCTACGTCATATGCTGCTGAAGGAGGTTGACACTATCTTTGAATGCAAGCTGTGTCGCAGTTTGTTCCGTGGCCTACCCAACCTGGTTACTCACAAAGAATTCTACTGCTTCTCTGGACACCGTGAAAGAGACAGTGCGTATCACATAAATCCATACCTATTTGTTTGCTAACATATTGTAGTATAATAAACCAAAAGTTTTGTTTTTTTTGTTTGAGTGATTGAAATTGACGCTTACAACAAACATCAGGTAATTTATAAAAAAACAAGCAATGACTATGACCATAATCGTGTTCTTCTGTTGTCTGCGTGATTTTGTCCTTGGGAGGTCCAGTTTTCTTCCTCAGCCTAAAGATAAATAAGTTACCAAATTTCCTCTAAGTGTGAATGTGTTCATCCATGTGTCTGCTCTTCAAAAGACTAGTGTCCATGAATGCTGGTAAACTCCTGTTAAAACGGTGTGGATACTTCAATAATTTGTAATTAAAAATTATATATGGTTTACCTTTTACTCTACAATATTTGACTTGATGTTATACATATAAGCACTTTAAGCAATGCTATGTAACCATTTTACCTGAGCTTCTAGTTCTTGCACTGTGTAACTGTGTTGTGCCAGAAATTACATTCCAGGAATACATGATCTATTTAACTCACTGAATCATGTATCATAACTTTTAGTTAATACAGTGTTGTATTGGTTGTAAATTAAATTACTGTTATGTGGGTTACTTGATCATGTCTTGCTGCAGTATGGTAGTTGTTTGGGAATTTATTTTATTGCAGCACATATAGTTGTAATACCATTATTCTGAATGAATAGTCTATTCAAAAACATCAGGGCCTTTGATTGCCATTGACTCCTTATGTTGGCTCAATTATAATTACCACTTCAATTGTCACTGGTGTAAAAAATCAAGCACTTAACTATGCAGTTGGCAATATTGTATTCTTCCATTTTGTGAGGAAGGCCCTTTTCTATTATAGCACACTAATGGTAAAACAATAAGCACTATAGTTTTCAGTAGTTGACTTTTCAGGAGTTAACTTATTAAAAAAGGCTAAAAATTGTGACTGCTTAATTATGAACTCTGATTTTAACTGCATGTCAATTCTCTGCAGACTCTTCAGAACCAAACAGTGAGAACCAGGTGGTGAGGGACCTTCTCGAGGCCATCTACCCTCAGAGAGAAAAAGCAGAGCATGTGATCCATTTGGAGGCTATAGAGACTAATAGTAGTGCAGTGTTCCAACATCTGTATATTGAAAAATCTGGTGCAGAGATTCATGCTCCACCACTTAACCCCACTCAGCCCACCCCGGGAGTGCAAAAACCCAATCGACGCAAACCTGCAACTGCTCCAAAAAAGATTGAGCAACAGAACTTGTATGATTCTGACATTGATCTGGATTCAGCATCTGAGAAATCTGCCGACCGACAGTGTTCAGACCAGGACATAGGGAACATGGAAAAAGACGAAAATACAGAGGAGGGAATTGATGAGGAGGATGATGATGACGAAGATACCAATTCTGAGATGAAGGAAACAAGAATATCCTGCTGCCTTTGTCAAAAGGACTTTAGCTCGCGGAGCAGCATCCGCCGCCACTGTCGCAAGATGCATCGACAGAAACTGGAGGAGCTGTGCAAGTTCACAGAGACACGCACTGTGCCCATCAGCCTGTTGTCTATGGTAAAAACTAGGCGTGTAGAAGACAGTCCACCCACTGTTGGTAAGAGCTGCCCCGTTTGCCAAAAGTCATTTGCTACCAAAGCAAATGTTCGTCGCCACTTTGATGAGGTGCACCGTGGTTTGAAGCGAGACTGTGTAACACCTGACATTGCCACCCGACCTGGTCAACCCCTCCTGCTGGAGGGATCGCCTGTTTCCCCAAAACAACCAAGCTCTCCCACCAAGCAGGACAAACCGGAGGCTGGGTCTATGACCTCACGTTGTCGACTGTGTAAAAGAAAGTATAGCTCCAACATCATGCTCAGAAGGCACATGCGTATTGTTCATAAGCTTAACACAATGGACAAGGGTTCTTCAACCAGCCGTGCTCTGTTTCCTAAAAAAAATAAAATAAAGGCTGAACCAAATGACGAGGAGTCCCACAGTAAAGAAGCTCCTTTGACTAATGTATCCTCTTCAGTTGAATTAGATGGTATCAAGTGTAAAGTTTCAGAGGACTCACTTCCTTTTAGCTTTGATTTTAAGCAACTGTACTGCTGGTTGTGTAAGCGTCAGTTCAGCTCCAGCCAAAACCTCACAAAGCACATCACTGAACTGCACATGGATAGCAATGACAGCATTTACATCAAGTTTTATGGCTGTCCTATTTGCAAGTACGAGTCACGTAGGAAGAGGGATGTGATTCGCCACATCACTGTGGTGCACAAAAAGTCCTCACGCTACCTCGCTAAGATCATGCCTGCTTTGGAAAGTCGTGCTGTCAAAAAACCAGCGGAGGTTGTGTTAAACAAGACCGTGTCCTTAAAGGAAGATACTATAGGGAAAAATTATATTCCATCATCTAGTACAGTGATGGCCCAGGACCCTGGGGAATCGCCCAGTAGCAATCAGCGAGACTGCTCTTGGCCCGGTTTTAGGAAAAGCGAGTCTTCTGTTTACCAGAACACACGCAAGAACTCTGCCCTGACCGCTCTCAATGCCGAAAAACCGGAAGAGGAACATTCACAACCTGCCAAAGTATCTAAACAAGAGAAGAAAGCTCAAGAACCAAAGAACCCCCACATTACACGGAGCCACAAACCCAGCAGAGGAACTCCGATCACTAGAAGCCAGGAGTCTAGTACTGAGGTGAGGGTTACTAAGAACTTTTCCCTGCACGGATGCGATATGTGCAGCCGGGCGTTTGCCAAAAAAGTATTCCTTGAGACACACAGACGAAGCCATAAGACCAGCATCAGTACTCCAGCAGGAAGCACAAAGGTACAGGGGAGGAGTACTCGCTCAAAAGCACTGATCTGGTGAGTCTCTCTATCAGACCATTAGAGATAGTGCCTTCTCCCTGTCCTTCTACCTTCCCAAAGAGTCTTTCAAGAGTCTTTCAAAAAAAGGTCTGCAACACTTAAATATGATAAATGAATAAATACATAACTAGGGATTTCTTTTTAGCTATCCACAAATTTTAATATTTAAATTACAGACTCAGGTAATCCATCTGATTTCCCATCTGAGACTGTATACTCCTTTTTTTCTTGGCTGTTCTTTTACTGAGTCCGAGACAACACAAAAAGTTGACTTTAACTTTTAATTTAAAGATTCTTCTTTTCTTTTCACTGTACAGTTGTTCTGTTCTACATCAACTGTAGAGGTATATATTTAAATCTTTTGTCATGATGCAATGCCATATAGATTTTTTTTTGACCAGTGCTGGGTTTAGGGCAGCAACTAACGATTATTTTGATAATCGATTAACGGGTCGGGCAGCACTGTGGCTTAGCATGTTCGCCTCTCAGCGCTAGGGATTCCCGGTTCGAATCCCCATCTGGGTGGAGTTTCCATGTTCTCCCTGTGTCTGTGTGGGTTTCCTTCGGGCTCTCCTTTTTCCTCCCACAGTCCAAAAACATGGATCAATTCTCCAAATTGCCCATATAGAGTGTGCTTGTGTGCGTGTCTGTGTGAGTGAGTGTGTGCCCAGCGATAGATTGGCGCCCTGTTCTGGGTGTATCTGCCCAATGCCCGAAACATTCTCCTGTGGATGAGCATGGGGAACCCCCCGCGGCCCTAATAGAGGATAAAGCCGAAGATAATGGATGGATGGATTAATCGGTCAATAATTTTTTCCGATTAATTGATGAATCGGATAACATTTTTTTTGATAAATGTCTTTATTAAATAGCTCAATAAATGTTTTTTTTTTTTACAGTATGAGTTTAAGGCATCTAAGTAGTCCAAAATGCAATTAAACACAAATCTCACACACACTGACACAATATGTAGCATTGTGTGCAAGTTATATATATAAAATAATAATAATATTATTTATTATTATTATTAATAATGATAATACAAATAATACTACTAATAATAATTACACTAATTTGAGTAGCTCTGTTAGCTAATCCCCGTCTAAATGCGATTCATTCTACCTCATTCCCATAGAGTGCATGGTCTTCACTCATACTTTGTCAGAAAGTGAAAACGTGAAGCTTGATCGTATTCGAAGCTTGATCGAATTGATCAATAACAAATAATAAAACGATAATAATAAAAATAAAAAGTAGCACACTTTCTCTCTCTCCATCACTGTCATTATCCACTTAACTACCAAAAACAGCACCAAGCGTGCTCTAAAATTATAGTGATTTACTCTGCTGTGCAGCTCCTTCATCCTCATCGGTGACTCCGACATGTTTCCGTTTCAGGTGGTGTATCATCACCGTGGTGCTCCGTGCAGGTCAAATCATTCTCGCAAGCATGTAACATGTTCTTTAGTTGTGTAAAGCGTGAAGTGCTCACACACTTTTGATGATTTAAGCCGAAGCTTTTTTTTCTGCGTCAGCCATGTTTCATTTGTAAAGTTTATTAAAATTTGCCTCCGCTTAACCTCGTTCCATTCAACCTATTCTTCGTAGTTATGTGTTTTTGAAAAGTATCCATGCCAACAGTATAAGAGTTTACAGAAGGAAAAAGTAAACCCCAAATGGCATTTGGGCAATTAAAAATCATATTAAATTTCAAGTGCTTTTTAACATGTTTAAACACATTTGATGAAGTTTTAAATGTGTTTACCGTACACATTCTAAGTATTAATTTAATTAACATTTTGTTTACTTCCTATGTCCTGTTTTATATATGTATAGTTAAAATTAGTGTTTTAATAGTTTGACTTAGGAGGATAGACAATGTCTGCACAACATGGTAATTCTGAAATGAGACTTTTGAACTCTTGTGCAATAAAGATCTTGTTCTGCCTTTTAATTTTTTTATTATGATATTGATTTAAGGCTTAAAATCAAAAAGATAAATAATGCACACGATATGGAAAATGTTAGTGAAATTGTTTCAGCACATTTTTTCATCAAGATTTGAGACAATATTTTTCTATACATTGTCTTATTTGTGGCAGCGCTTTGTGTTTTAGCATTGACCTCCGACAATTACTTTTTCTTTATTTCATTTAGTGTTTAAAAGTAGGTACAGTCTTTTTTATTGCAGAGCTGTGCGCTGCAATTTGATTTGCTGAACTTCTATGTGCTATACTTTCCCTCAGGAAACACTGACGGAAACTGCCAAAATATAATAATGCAATCTGAGAGAACAGATTGTTATTGGTGTGCAGACTGTGGTGATGAATGGTTTATGAAGTTTAATTGTACAATTGTAATCTCAATGTCCGTTTTATAGAGGCACTTTGCAGTGTTTTTTGAAGGCTATTTATTTCTTTATTCTACAAAAGTCAGTAGATCCATCACAACAAAGCAGGAATTAATTAGGTAGTGGATGGTTTTTAGCATATACATGACCGTAAAGGCAAAGGAACTTGCCCTTTGTGTATCACAGTACACTATGAGACTGGCACATATTTATGATTAGTAGCAGCCGTACAAGTTTAGGCTGCACACCCCCTGCCAATGGTGGGATGGCTGAAGTGATGATGCAACAGCATTAATTGCCCCAAATTATGCAGGGAATGAATAAATGTCTCCAATGGCAATTGGGATTCTAGGTACCAAACGTAAGCTTGCACATTACAAAACACAAGTGCACTCAGATATTCTGCTGATTGTGTAGTACCTTGTATTAATATGCAGCATGGTGTGTTCAGTTAAAAAACTTAACTAAAAAAAAAATCATGGGGTATATATCTTAAAAGAGAAAGCTCTAACTATAGCATTTTGTGTTAGTTATGCAGGTGAATTTATTTAATTATTGATTAATTTAACAAAATGACGAATGTTCATTAATAATCTATAATCTAACCCTGAGGTTAATAAATAATGAATTAAGTTTCTTGGGAAAAAAATTAATATTTTTAAGCTTGGCGATGTGAATTTGCTAATGTGCTAGTACAAAGAGAGTACTAAATCAATTGTGACACCCAAATTGTTTGGAACTGAACTAGATGTGAAGAATTCATCATATATTTAGATGCACATTTTCTTTTGTCCTTATATATGAACCATAGAGTTTGGGAGTGCCAAAACATTTGCATAGTACTTCATCTCATGATCTGAATGAATGCCTCCATGCACATTGTTTTCAGACCCCTTATAGTGCCCCATCTTTCCTTCAGCCAATTGGGGACTGGGATGGTCACAGTAGAAATTAACATAAAATGCACCACAGTTTAATCAACTATCTGCTGATACTTGGTAAAATAGGATCTGAACATATTGGTAATCGATGACATTGAAGTAAAAAAAATACTTTAAAACAATGTATAATTTTGACAATGGTTTTAAATTTGATATTTCTTATTTCTAAATTAATTTTAATTAATTAAACTTTTCCTAAATGCACAATAACTATGTGCATGACAAATTTCTACTATGAATCATCTTCTCTCCATTTAATCCTACTTTAAAAAATATAATGACATCATCAAGAGAGTCATTTGCAACAGAAGGACTATAAATTTCTTACACCTTAGACATGCAAACTATGGAAATGTTTTAAATTTATAAGTCAAAAAGATGGTTTGTATACTGGACAGTTTCACTAAGTATGTTAAAATAACACAAGTGATGTAATAAAAAGGCAAACCTGTCCTAGATTTTCATGTTCAAATTATTATTAGTTGGAGAATTTTGTTGTCCTTGTAGCTGCTGAGTACACCAATGAAGTGTAACCTCTCCCATTTTTTGGAAATGTGTGATCGTGTGTGAGCCTGCATGTTTGTTCACTGGGCTTAATAATACATGTTTTTTTCCTAATGATATTCCACCAGATACCACTTGTCCTTTATTTATTAGACACCAAACCTTTATCATTTTATGTTTTATTAAATACGATTAATAATTTATTAAGATAAATAAACTTTTAAGGTTAAGATACATGGGATATGGGTTGCATGTTAAATACATATAATATGAAACTTGGATTTTCATTCTTGTCATCACACACCCAAACCATTGTACTTAAATGAACATTCATGGACAAACATATTATTAATCAATATTTTTTTTGTTGCAATTTGAGTGCCTTAAATATTTTTGGCTGTTTGCAATGACAAATCATTGGGGGTTGTAGCTTGTGGTGGTTTTGGAGAACTGAACATTATTCAATCATTAAATTGAATATATTCATTCATTCATTATCTTCCACTTTATCCTATATTAGGGTCACGGGGGGTTCCCCATGCCCATCCAGGGGAGAAAGTTTCGTGCGCTGGGCAGATACACCCAGGACAGGGTGCCAATCTATCGCTTGGCACACACTCACGCAGACACAGACACACTCTACATGGGGCAATTTGGAGAATTCAATTGACTTGATCCATGTTATTGGACTGTGGGAGGAAACCAGAGGAAACCCACACGGACACAGGGAGAACATGGAAACTCCACCCAGATGGGGATTCGAACCGGGAATCCCTAGCGCTGAGAGGCGAACGTGCTAACCACTAAGCCACCGTGCCATTGAATTGAATATATAACAATATAAATTATTGTTCAGCAAATGGTTCCAGAACATCAATTTGAAATTCTCAAAACCAATTCTGCTACCAGCAACCAAGCTAGAGTCTAAGCCTCATTAGATGAGACTATATTTACAGTGAATATAACCTAAAGCTTCACCCTTGTTTGGGCAACTAGAAAAAAAGTATTTTTAATAAGGTAGCAGGTAAGTGTTTTTGATGCAATGAGTTGAATTAATTGCAATAATTCATGACTTTAATTATCTTAGAAAACATGTCCTGCAATAAATGCAATTGATGCAAATGTAAATGCATATTGGATTCTGCATTGTGTAAGTTCTTACTCACGTTCTGTCTCGCACGTTAAAAATTACCAAGTAAATTATGTTAGTACATAATCTATGAGAAGTAGTACCAAAATACTAATTGCATAGTAATATAAGTATTGTAATAATGTATTATTATAAGTCCTGTTATTCGTTTATTTACCATGAATTGAAAATATAAATTATTTTGAGAATTTCTTGTACATACACCAGTCAGTCAAAACATTTAAAACAGTTTCTTATACAACACATACTAAGTGCACATGTATGCAGTGCTCCCAAACGTGTTTTCATTAACTTAAGTATTCTGATTCTGTTTATTTGTATCAGCTTCAGTTTTCCTAGGTGCAAGTATTGTTTCACAATTTCTGAATATCACTGTTGTTGTAATAACTCAGTTTTCCAGCAAATAGTCAAATATGATGATTTATTAAAAAACTCTTTAGGTCATGGCACAAAATCTGTGTCAAAGGTCTTTTTAAAATAATTTAAAATACATTTTAAATAATACTATATAAAATATAAGATTTTGCAATAATCGTTATTAAAATTTTGCAATGTCATTATGATTGACAGTCCAAATTATTTTTTTACATAACACTTTTTAAAATCTTACCCCAAAGAACAAGCCTAAGGAACAGTAAAAAGCAACAACCTCATTAAAATGACAACAGAATGAACACCCACCCAACTTGTGAATTATCATACTCAAGCTTCTGCATGTTTAAATGTAAAGTTAAGTATTTCTATACTAAGTTGTCATATTTGTTTTGTTGTTTTTATTCCATCAGATCTAGTTGACATAGTCAGAGATGAACTGGAGAGGATGTGCTCACGAAATGGGAGGAGTAAAAGACAATAATCCAGAACACTGACCTGCACCGCGTGTTCCACATCCGTGCTACAGATGGCGCTGTGTGCCAAATAAATTTTTTCCTTCTCGGAAAATCTGAAGTAGATTTGATCATTAATTCCAGTTTTTAAGATCAGTCTCATCTTCTAGTGTACATTTGTGAATAACATATTTTACTTACAAGCATTCTAACATCAGTTGACTAGTTTTACTGTCTTTTAGTTGAAAATTAAACATCTTGCAGTAGTGTTAAGTCTTCTATTAGACCTGCTGTACTTTAATTTACCTTTTATTGTTTAGCTTATCTAGAGCTGCCTGAGTTGTGGTCACTTTACAAATTAACAGCATGTTTGGATCATTTTGAGTTCTGTAGTGTTGGTTTAAAGTTTTAGTATTGTTTTGAACTGTGTAGAAGATCCAGTGCATTTTCTGATGAATTTCGGCAGCCATTATTAAATAAGGAAGAATTAAAGACTTTGTTGCTTAGTAACATGATACTTTCTTTTTCTATCTTATTTTAAGATTAATGATGAGATTTCCATTTTCAAAATTACAGAGCTTTCTGAGTAAATTTGAGTAAATATGAATGTTTAAAGCTGCACTGTGATGACTTTGGAATTACTATTTTGTTTTCAATGTAATTAATATTAAATTAATTGAAAAGTTTCAATTAAGAATTCTTTACTTCCTCTGCTTAACCACACAAGCAAATGTATGCAGACACCTCATCATTATGTATTTAAAAACTATTAATTTTAACTTTTTTTTTAATACAGTCACTTAAAAAAATGCCTTCTTGGAGCACTTCTAAGGGCTCTAATGATTAATAAGAAATCCCAAGGCTCCAACCACACGACAAAATGAATGACTTCGAAATAATTTTTTATTCTGCACTTTCTAAACTTTTTGGAGACTGCCAAAAATGTCAATAACATAACTAAATACTAAATCCTTCTTCCTAAGAGCTATGTAAATGGGGCTTGTTCAAAACATTTTTGGATTTTACCCTCTGAATAGAGATTAATTTATTATTTGCAGGTGTCTTCACCATTCATTGATGATTTTGCTTGAAACTTTTATGCAGCTGTATTGTTTTAAAGCAAATAAATCTCTGGAATGTGTGGGAAACACCTTTCAGAAGTAGGCACCTCACACAGATTTGGTAATCCTCTTGGAATTAGTCAAGTGTATGGGATGACAACCTGGTGCCATTTTTTAAAAAATGTTCATGTCCACGGCAACAGAAGGACCGTCATTTCAAAAATTTAAAAAGGTTTTGTGTTTGTAGGACTATTCAATAACGTAAACAAAGGCCAAGATGTTACGTTAACAACAAATCTGGAGTATATACAGGCATTTCACATTATGCCATCTACATTTTCAGAACTTAGCTGACACCTTTATTAACAGCCACTTGCAGAGGTCATACAAGGAACCTTGTAAACAGGATCAACACAGTCAATTCTCTGTCAAATAAATTTTCTAATACAGTAGCCACCACTGCCCACTGCAATGATCTTCAGTAGGTTCGAGGAGAGCATTACCTGTGCTGTATTGTATGGCAAAAATAAAATTGCTCAAATTTGTGCACAGTCATGCTTGAACATAATAGGGTTGTTATCAAATCTATCCTTAAAAAGTTTGAAGCATATATCCAGCATGGACATTACTCAGTGTTGGAATTGATCAAATGTTTATGTTTTATTTGGACATGTGTCGTCATACATTTGATTTGTAGTGTGTATTCATAATGTGGAGAACTGAAACTGCAGAGTGCAGTTAATCCTTTCTCCTTAGTCTAAATGAAAATGCTGCTAATGTTTTGTAACTACTGTTGTTGCTCTTCTGTTATTTAACCAGCTTTTACTTGTAAGCTGTACTTACAGGTTATTAGTGTTCTGGTTTAATACCTGTGTAGTAAAGAGGATGTAATGAATTGCATTAGGTTGTAGTGTGTCAAGTTGACGAAGTCCGACCCCATGTGCTAAATGCTTCTTATTTTCCATGCTAGAATTGAAGCTTTTAACATTTTTAAGTTGCATATCTAAACCTGTATTCTTACACTATGCTCACCATCCCATAGAATTGATTCTGCTTAAATAAAAATGACTGCTTTTTTAACTTTGTTTTTTTTTTCCCTGAAGCAAAATATTTATTATAAATAAAAACTTATTTGCCATTTCAAATTTGGGATACCTTGTATAGTGTAATATAAACAAAAATCTTTGCTGTTGTATTTTTAACAAACATTCAACTGACATTTAGCATATCCAGTTTTTGTATAGTATACTTCGTGTGTTTGTGTGAGTGAGTGTGTATCCAGCAATAGATTGGTGCCCTGTCCTTGGTGTATCTGCCCAACACCCAAAATGTTTTCCCCTTGATTGGCATGGGGAACACCCCCTATGACCCTAGTAGAGGATTAAGTGGAAGATAATGGATGGATGGAATACTCAATGACTACATAACACTCAAATCCGTTGTTATAAGAACTTTGGTTTCATATACATGTTTAATCGTTTTGGCTGGCGATGCTAATGTTCATTTGAAACACAATTGCCCGTTTTTGCTTGTTCGAATACAGCTGGCAGAGAGAGACAGACTTGTACACTCTACATACCCTATTTTCTATCGGCGACAGATCAGGACTGCAGACTAGCCAATCGAGCATATTTACTCTGTCTCATAAGAGCCATTATATTACATTTGTCCTCCCAGGCCTTTCATTAGCCTACTTAAGTAACCAGGTACTTTGTACGATGTAATGAAGTTGAAAAAAGGCAGAAAACAACCAAGTATTTACAACAATGGTCGATGACTTCACCTAGTGCTGCCTTTGGGCAGAGATAGAGACAAAGTGTTTTTATTGCGTGAAACAGTGACAGAATGAAAAGGATAAAGTGTAGGTTAAATTTATATGAAGTTTAAAAATTAACAAAAGTAAGTACAAATGTGCTTGTCATAAAACTAAAAATATTTTAATGCTAGACATAAATGATGTTAATCAGGTAGGAGGTACAAGTGAGACAAGTAGTGTGTGCTAACTGGTTTTCATTTATTTAAAATTAAACCTGCTATATGTGAAATTTCTCAGGGTATTCCTCATGTCTCTCCAGGAGAGAATATTTTGGGCACTGGGAAGATACACCAATTCACCTTGAATCCATGTTTTGGACTGTGAGAGGAAACCAGGGAAGCTAGCTGACTCATTAAGCTAGGCTTTTTTGGACGAGTCTGGCTTATTTTGCTCAAATTCGGTTTCACGAAAGAGCCTGGGTTTCAGCCTAGTCAAATTACTACAGTAACATATACAGTACATTTGAACTAGCAATTTTAAGTAGTTTTGTTATATAGCACCTTTTACAATGGTACATTGTCACAAGGCAGTTTTACAGTATTTTAAGGCTGAGCCCCCAATGAGCAAGCCAAAGCAACAGTGGCAAGAAAAAACTTTTTTTTTGAGAAAGAAACCTTGGGAGGACCAAGGATCAGTGGGGAACTGACTCCTTGAGCAGCCAGGCAGCATTAACAATGTAGGACAGCCATGTACACATTGTGTAGAAATCGGGTGTCCGTATTCAACAAAAACTATTAACTATTGGAAAAAAATAAGTCCATTGAGGCCATCCTGAAGGAAAGCAACGACACCAGTCCAATAGAAATCCAGGGTCCATATATTAATCATAACTGTAGTGCTATGGCAGACTAACCTGCTTAAAACCAGGCTAGAGTTAATGCTGCACCGTTTTTACTGGATTTGGCTGTGTGTGCTGTAGTGTCGTCGGCTGATAAACAGAATTAAGGAACAATGTTCTGCCACATTTCCGATCCGATCATATCTTTAAACATTCAACTGAGAACTGTTTTAAACTATTATTTTAAAAGGGTTTCAGGGTCATTCATTATCTCCCGCTTATCCTCTATTAGGGTCGCGGTGGGGTTCCCCATGCCCATCCAGGGGAGAACGTCTCGGGCGCTGGGCAGACAGACCCAGGACAGGGCGCCAATCCATCGCTGGGCACACACTCACTCACACAGACACACTCTAATTGGGGCAATTT
>JAFMOD010000533.1:97930-132425 GCA_019802435.1 Corydoras maculifer
AGCTCCCTCCACAGATTCTCAATTGGATTCAAGTCTGGACTCTGGCTTGGCCACTGCAAAACGTTAATGTTTTTGTCTGCTAACCATTTCTTCACCACTTTTGCTGTGTGTTTTGGGTCGTTGTCATGCTGAAATGTCCACTGGTTCCCAAGGCCAAGTTTCTCTGCAGATTGCCTGATGTTGTTGTTGAGAATCTTGATGTATTGCTCTTTTTTCATGGTGCCATTTACAGCAATCAAGTTCCCTGGTCCATTGGCTGAAAAACACCCCCAAAACACTCAGTGCAGTCCAGTATTAATAAACGGTTTGGTGTGGGCCTCCGTCTTCTTTTTTTTGTAGTGTTTGCACACTCTCTTATATAAGTGCATTAAGAGCGGGGTGTCACATGTGGTATGGCATAGATTGTAAAGGTAATCTGTCACCTGAAGTATTGTTAATGCCAAACTTGTTATGTAGGGTGTGCACATCCCTTGATGTTTTCTTTTTTTATTGATGTTATTATGCTTGTTTTGATAAACTGTTTTTTTTGTCTCTATTGGTTTTCTACCTTGTGTGGCTAGCTCCATACTACAGGAAAGAAATTAGTAGTGGAGTGACATGAGTATGCTTGGGCTGTTTGAATACAAGTCGTGCTGCAGAGTTTTTAATTAGTTGTAGAGGTCTAATTGTGGAAGCTGGGAGACCGGCAAGGAATGCATTACAATAATCAAGCCGGGATAGGATTAAACTAACAGCTGGGTAGCATGTTCAGTCAAGAAAGGTCTGATCTTCCATATGTTGTAAAGATAAAGAAGCAATCTGAAGGAATGGGCAGTTTTGATGACATGATCAGAGAGTTTAAGGTGGGAGTCTATTGTAAAACCAAGGTTGCGGACTGAATCGGTTGGAGAGATTGTGGAGCTCACAATTTGGAAGCTTAGGTCATGCTGGATTGAGGGTTTAGCTGGGATTATGAGAAGCTCTATTTTTGCTAAATTTAATTTGAGATGTCAGGCCTTCATCCAAACAGATATGTTGGTTAGACAGGCTGATATCCGAGTTGAGATCATGGTGTCGTCAGGGGCAAAAGACAAATGAGTGCGATCAGCATAGCAGTGAAACCATGTGAAACCAGTGAAACCATAAGAGAAACCATGTGCCTGAATGACTGTGCTCAGTGATGTTATGTATAGTGAAAAGAGGAGAATACCAAGTACAGAGTCCTGAGGAACACCAGTGAGTACTTGGTAAGAGTTAGCGATCTCCCCATTCCATGACACTTTGAAGGTCCTTTCTGTTAGATAGGATCAAAACCATTCACGTGTTGTACCAGAAAAACCTAATTGAAATAGAGTGGACAGTAAAATTCTGATGATTTACTGTATCAAAAGTGAAGACGGACAAGACTTATGCCATTTTATTTCAGCGGATCAAAGAATAGTGTGTTGTTTCCGAAGCACCTCTGTGAGCCAGGGACTGGACGGAGAGCTGTGTGTTTCCCTGGTGGATATTGGACAGACCTGGTCAAGACAGGAAGCCAAGGTAGAGCAGAATGTGCTTGATGCAGTGTTAGTGTCGAGGGTCGAGTAGTTACTGATGCAAGGAAGGGCATCTGTAACCAAGTCAGCAAAAACTGTATTGGAGAGAGAGCTAAGATTATGTAACTGAGTGGTTTTACTGATGATCAAGGGAGGTAGAAGAAGAGAAACAGAGAACTGCATGAAAAAGTGATCTGATTCATGAAGCGGAGTTATGTGTAGGTAAGAAGAGAAACACAAGCGTGTCATAATGAGGTTAAGCTGGTTAGCAGCCCGGTGGGTAGCTGAAGTGTGGAGTAGATGGAGGTCCAGGCTGGAGATAGAGCAAGAAACTCAGTAGCATACGGTCGGTCTAAGTGAATATTGAAATCACAAAGGACGACAAGAGGACAACCATCACCTGGGAAAGATGATAATAACATATCAAATTCCTCATTGAATTTTCCAGTTGACCTGGGGGCAATAGATGACAACAAAATTACATTTTACAGGTTCTGTGATTGTCAGTGCATGGAATTCAAATGAATGTTGGATAAGTGTAAGAGGAGAGAATTTCCATTTGTGAGAAATAAGCAAACATGGTCCACCTCCTCTTTTGCCAATACGAGGAGAGTGAGAGAAGTGAAAATTAGTTGAGAGGGCAGCTGGTGTTGCAGAATTCTCTGGGCTGATCCACGTCTCAGTGAGGGCTAAAATCTGAATACCAGCATGAGCAGCAAAAGCAGGAATGAAATCAGATTTATTGGTGGCTGACTGACAGTTCCATTGTCCTGCGGAGAAAGTGAAGCGCTTGCTTGTATTCACCTGCTGCAGAATTTGCAGGTGTGCAAAAGTGCGCCTTCTCTTCTAAGGAAAGGAGCATCTGCGTAAGGAGGAAATGACAGGGATGAACTGAAAACACATATGTAATGCTAAAGGTGCCGACGCACAGATCTAAGATGCAGAACAGTATATCCAAAGCTACAGCAGTTAGTGCTGTGCAGGCTCTCTAAGGAAAATATCATATTAACTGCAAGGGTAGCGTGCCGACTAATGTATGTTCCTGTTTGTAGTGGTCATGTTTACATATAAGGTATCATCTATCTATCACATATGGTAATAACACTATTGTTATCTGATTTTTATTATTCCATTGTATTTGTCTCCCTTTTTTCTCCCTAAATTTTCGAGCTATCAACATAATTTTCGCAGGATACGTCTGCCTCATTGTTGAGATAAGTGCTATTGTTGAGATACAGCTATGAAATCAGTTAAACCATTTACAAGATATTAGCATTTTTCTAAACCGAGCAACTTTGCATTACTGTGATTTTTGAATTCTGTTTACGTGGGGGATAGGGCGGAGAAAATGTACAGTAAGGCAAGGTTTCAGAGTGACAGGTATGTCTTACTAGCGGACCTCGGGCCGGTGAAATGAAACATTTCAACCACTGACACTAAATGCCACGCCAGTCAGCAGTTGGAATAGCAGTGTGCAAATGCTTGAGTTATATTAAGAAACAAATTTTGTATCTAACTACAGTCAAGAACGCCGCTAAAAAAGGCGGCTAAACCGAAATTAAACAACCTAAGTACAGGACAGAAAAAGGTTGCCCTTAATGGTGAGAAAGAGCGTGAAATAAAAGTTTAAAATAAGGAAGCTCAGCATGCTGATGCCTCGAACAGCTGAGCTTGTCTGAGCCACCTGGGTGCGGAAATGTACCAAGCTCAGACTCTATTAAAGCCCTGTATTAATGTTTACACTTGCACCGCGGGTGTCCGACAACAGCAGAAAACTATAAACACACACAGATAAAAGTCTCTTTCCATGGTCTAATGATCAAACACGTGTCCTAAAACAAACCACTAGAACCATGGAGTGTAAATGGAGAAAAACTAAATTAGAGGTATTTAGGGTTGCATGGAAGGACAGTATGACTGAGTATAAACATGCACTAAATGCAGCGAAGACTAAATATTATTCTGAGTTAATAGAGAACAACAAAAACAACCAAAGATTCCTCTTTAATACCATTGCCAAACTAACTCGTAGTTTGACAACTGACAGGATGTTCTAATAAATCATTGCATAAATTACAACTTGTGCAAAATGCTGCAGCTAGAGTTTTAACTAAAACCAGAAAGTTTGATCATATCAGTCCTGTGTTATCAAACTAACACTGGCTACCAGTTAAGTTTCATATTGAGTACAACATTTTATTGATAAGATATAAAATTCTACATAATCAGGCTCCAGAGTATCTGAGTGAGATGATTCAATTGTATAAGCCAACACGTGAGCTCAGCTCTCAAGGTACTGGTTTATAGCCTTCCACTTACTGTTCATGATTGTGAATCATTATTAATCTTTAAAAGTAGATTAAAAATTTGCATTTAAATCTTGCATTTAATTAATTTCCTTTAGATAAAGATGTAGATCTCAGGCTTGGCTGTGTTGGGGGGGTAATCTGGGATCAGTGTGTGCTGGCATTTCACCTCTTCACCTACATCATCATTAATGGGGCGGTGTGGCACTGAAATGATGTTTCAGGGAGCCCTCCCAACTATGTAGAGTCTCCAGTATCTGCCTCTTTTAGTTACACTGCTCTAGTCAGTGATGCCGGAGTAACATGCTGCACTGTGTCAATCAATTACTTATCACTTAAATGTTGTGCTTTATTATTAGCTATAAATGCTTTTGTTGTCTGTTTTATTTGAGGTATGGCCGTCATTTCATTTGAGGGCGCAACGTCACCCACACCAGGAAAAGAAAGTAACAGTTTTCAAAGGGCAGAAAGACTTGCACCAGAAGATAATCCTGTTCCTAAAAAGATCATTATTATTACCTCTGCATTACATACCACAAACCTTCTACTGAAGGCCCATGTTACCATAAGCCCTCTTAAAGATGCCATATGGCAGATTGAAAATAAGTGCTGTGCGAAATGGATCAGAGTAGAACATAACTTTAAATAGTAGAGGACCTTTTCACAGGACCTGACACACTAGTGTTGCAAATAAACAATAAAAAACTGAAAGGAAGTAAAAAAGAATGTGGTAATAAGCAACATTAATATATTTAAATTACATACATTTGAATCTTGTATCATGTATTCTCATGATGGGTTTGGTGGGTAAAGTTCAGAAATAGTAAATTAGCATTTAAAAAAATATAAAGAATTCAAACACTTGTGCAGCTGAATTTTACCAACCTACTACCTTAAATGTCTTTCTTTGATTAATAAATGGGATTGGAATGTGGAGGGATCGAGCTGTGTCAAAGTGTGACAGATTCTCCGGTTTCCTCCCACAGTCCAATAACATGGATCATCCGACCACGTGCAAAACCAAACAAACCAATGATGACAGTTAATTAACTCAAATCAAGGATAACACAAAAGAACAGAAACAGAAAAACATGTGCCCTGTTACAGTACCCCCGCCCCTATGTTTGCGCAACGGGGGGAGGCGACCAAGAATTTTTTTTTACTGTCCTGGGGGGGGGGGGTCTGCCCTCCTTGAGCCGGGATTGGCAGACGCCTCCAGGCTCCATGTCGAGGTGAGCGCCCTTTGCGGACGAGGCGTGGCGAGGTCAGGTGGGCGCCCTCGGCAGATCAGAAGTGGGCCACGCCTTCTGGCTGCGTGGTCCGGTGGACGCCCTCGGGGGTCAGGAGTGGGCCACGCCCTCTGACTGCATGGTCCGGTGGGCGCCCTCTGGCTGCGTGGTCCGATGGATGCCTTCGACAGACGAGGGGTGGGCCACGCCTTCTGGCTGCATGGTCCGGTGGATGCCTTCGGCGGACGAGGAGTGGGCAACGCCCTCTGGCTGCGGGGTCTAGTGGACGGCCTTGGGTTGCGTGGTCCGATGGACGCCTTCGGTGGACGAGGGGTGGGCCACGCCTTCTGGCTGCATGGTCCGGTGGATGCCCTCGGCGGACGAGGAGTGGGCCACGCCCTCTGGCTGCGTGGTCTGGTGGACGCCCTCGGGCTGCGTTGCGAGGTGGATGCCCTCGGGCTGCGTGGCGAGGTGGACGCCCTCTGGCTGCGGGGCGAGGTGGACGCCCTCTGGCTGTGGGGCGAGGTGGACGCCCTCAGGCTGCGGTGCGAGGTGGACGCCCCCAGGCTGCGGGGCGAGGTGGACGTTCCTGGTGCTCGGGCTGGGCAGCGTGCGGTCCCTGGTGCTCGGGCTGGGTGGCGTGCGGCCCCTGGTGCTCGGGCTGGGCGGCGTGTGGCCCCTGGAATACGGGCGTGCGGCCCCTGGACAAAATGTAAAACATCTATCCATTATCTTCCGCTTTATCGTCTATAAGGGTAACACATGTCTAATGTATATAACCAGGAAGTACCTTGTTAAGTAAGGGCAAAAATTATGTGCTTGCAGAGATATTGTCATGCTGTAAAAAAAAATTATGTCTCATGCTCCCTGAACTACTCTTTCACATTTTCTTTTCTTTTCAATAACCACAGGATGACAAGCTTCTCACTACATCAGTTAAATAACTTGTTGCCAGCTGAAATATAATCATCCATGCAGTAATTACCGAATCTTACCTATTTGCTTGGTTAAATCTAGGTGGTGACTTTTTATGTCGATGCTTATTTTGGATTGTTGTCCTAAAGAAAAATCCAGTTAATACATTCCCAAAGCCAGACAGATTTTGATATAAAATGTACTTTACAGTGATAGTGTGTACTTCTGAAAGTGACCACCATTGTGTTATTCATTCATTTATTATCTCCCGCTTATCCTCTATTAGGGTCGCGGTGGGGTTCCCCATGCCCATCCAGGGGAGAACGTCTCGGGCGCTGGGCAGATAGACCCAGGACAGGGCGCCAATCCATCGCTGGGCACACACTCACTCACTCAGACACACTCTATAGGGGGCAATTTTTTGAGAATTCAATTAACTTGATCCATGTTTTTGGACTGTGGGAGGAAACCGGAGAACCCGGAGGAAACCCACGCAGACACGGGGAGAACATGGAAACTCCACCTAGATGGGGATTCGAACCGGGAAGCGCTGACAGGCGAACGTGCTAACCACTAAGCCACTGTGCCGCCCTATTATTATTATTATTATTATTATTATTGCCACTTTTATTTTTTAAGCCTTTTAAAGTACACATTAGTGTGTTAAAATGCTGAGGTTGTCACATTAAAGTTAACTGTATTATCAACCACCCAGCCAAGTCTGAATTAAGAAAAAACATGTACATGTACATTCTTAGGTCTAAAATGATGGGGGCACATGCAATGCAGACTATAAATCAACAGCCAATTGTAAAAAAAAAATCTACGTCTTTCATCTGTCAAATACCATATTGCTTTTGAATGAGAAGTGTAAGCATTATTGTTATAAAGGTATTTTTGTTTTTTTAGTAGCAGTTTTATATAGAATACATGGCTAATAATGTGGAACCATTGATGCCAATAATGCACATTGTTATTTACAAAGTAAGAGTGTTGGGGGAGAAAAGGTTTCAGAAATTGAAAGTCATACTGTTTCATCCATCTTCCAATTTTGTCTCACTGGAAAAAAATCAATACTTTTTAACAAAATTTAAAACAAGTTAAATTTTTAATTGTCAGGCAGGGAATTTCCCACAAAGAAAAAAAGATTTTTTTTTAACCCCTCAAGCACATTCCTATTTACAACGTGTGTGTGTGTGTGTGTGTGTGTGTGTGTGTGTGTGTGTGTGTGTTCCTACACTGTTTCTATTACCACAACATTTGATGTACTTTTTCTTCAGGACCCTGCAAGCAGCAACATCAGTGATCAGTGGCCAAGAGTTGTTATTGTTATTGTGTGCAGGAGAAACTTACATTTAGGTGATGTTGAAGTTGTTTTGTTTGGTATTTTTCACATTTTTTTCTTTCAAAGAAAAACCCCACCAAGAAGCAACCAATCATGTATGAATGTTTGTACTATTTGCAGGACACTTTATTACAACCTTGGGCAAAGCCAGGTTCAGAAGGGGCTAGTAAGTAAATAATACAGCACAAATTTTTCTTATGCTTAAATGAACTTAGTGTTTAAAATCTTGGGTAAGGTGCAGTCCATGTTATTAGTAATTTATTACAGACAGTGTTTTAAAGCTTTCTTTAAAAGTTTTTTTTTTTATTTATATTCTGTTATTCCAGCACTAAACTAAGAATGTCACTGGAGCAGACATAATATATACAATTTTTATTCCAAAACAAAAATAGAACAGAACAAAACCAAATTATGAAATGTAGGTGGAGTCCCATCTTGAGGTGGCTGAATAAATCAGAAAGAAGTGGGAACTAGGTCAGTCAAACTTCCTCGAAGGCATGGGAACTAGGTCAGAGAACTCATAGAAAAAAATTGTGTCCAGTCACTGTTACTGTGAAGAGTCATGCTTCTGGGACAGAGTAGAGAATAAAGATTTATGATAAGAAAAAGCAGTACCAGAAGTTCTATAGTATTAATCCTTTGCAAAGACATGTAGGAAGAGTAGGTTTAAATAGAGAATAAAGGAGAAGTGAGGCAGGTGCACAAATAAGAATAAGAAATGAGGGTTTCTTCACTGATTTTAGAGATGCATTAGAGCTGGATATTGAGCCCCACCTACTTTGTGAGATTAGAATCTAGGTTTGACTGAGAATATATAAAGAAAATAATTTACCCTTTGGTACAGTTAACAGTGTTTTAAAGGAAGGGAACAATCAAGAGCACATGTATTGTGATTCTTTTGTGATTTCTTGCCAGAACAGGTGTCAATTTAGTGAGCGTGCAAGAATATCTCAGGTGCAAATGTTATCCAGGTAAACAATAACATGAATAGAGAATATCATTTAACATAGCACATCATTTCACCAAGCACTGAAATATAGGTGGGGCTCTGGAAAACGGAAAGGTGTTACTTAATATTGATGTCAGGAATTACCTACATTCTACTCATATTCTTTCCAAAAGTTTATATGGTTATAGGTGTTGGGTAGATACAACTCAGTAAAGTAGTGTGCCTTTTGAAAGTACACCCGGGTAGATGGAAATGGGATAGGGTAAAAGTGGTATTTCTTCAGGTCACTTTAGTTCAGATGTGCCCAATATTTCAACCACTCAATCAAAAAGTGGATGTTGGTAGATCGTATTTATCATGCCACGTTAACTGGCTTATCAGCGCTTTTATTACAGCACAGTGTCAGAAGCACTTATACACACGTGCACACACATACGAACTCTAGAGTATCTAGTAAAGGCAACAGCAGGGTCGTGATGTGCCTCATGAGAAGCCTTTTGAAGCACTTCATGATGATGGATGTCAATGCAACAAGACGGTTGTCGTTGAAGCAGGACACTGAAGACTTCTTCGGCTCGGGAATGATGGTGGTTGCCTTGAGAAACATTGTGCCAATAGCACAGCTCAGGGAGGTTTTAAAGATGTCAGGGAAAACATCTGTCAGCTGATCAGAACATTCCCTGAGCACTCTACCAGGAATGTTGTCTGGTCCAGCAGCTTTCCAAGGGTTAACTTTGCGTAGAGTTTTCCTCATGACAGCTGTTGTGAGGCACAACACCTGGTTATTAAAGGGGTTGTCTTCCTTGCTGTCATGCCATTCTGTGTCTCAAAATTTTAGCGCATCTGGAAGGGAGACATTACCGTCACAGATAGGAGGTGTAGTATTTTGGATGTTGAAGATCTGGATGCCCTGCCACATGTGTTGTGTTTCACCTCTGTTCTTAAAGTGGCTGTGTATGTTCTGGCCATGTGCCTCTCTGATGGCCCTGGATATTTTGGCCTTTGCTGTTCTTAGTGCCGCCTTGTCATCTGCTTTAAAGCCTGTCTGGATCAGTCAGCAAAGCACAAGAAAAGAAGTTGCACCTTGCACATTTAATGCCACTTCTGATAGAAGTCAAGAAAAATCAAAAACATATTTAAGAAAATTAGTTTTGTATTTGCAGTTGACTTGTTGAATGTATTTTAATACAGTGTGTGTGTGTGTCACGTGCTGTTGCTGGTACAGAAATCAAGTGCTTAAATAAGCATGGTAGAGTCAGGAGGCAGGTAAACTAAAGGTTTATTCCACTAGGGAAGTGTTAAATTAAAACAGAAATCAAACAGCATGTAACAATAGCTAAGCTCTAGTGCCAGTACAGTGAGTGGCTAAAGTATAAATAACATAAACAGAACATATGACCACAGAACCTGTCAGAAATTTAAATTTCTTAAACATAATGAGAGTCCCAATATGGCCGAAAGACTAAAAAAGGACCTCTGATTTTGCGGCCACTGGAAAATACTGGGCTGGGATTGGCTGATTTAAAACCTAGGTGGGTAATCTGCAATTGGCTTAGTCAGTTAAGGGGCGGGAACTAGACGTAACAATATATACAGGTAACCCTTGAGTGGGCTCTCTCTCTCTCACTCGGACCTGAAGGCGTATTTAGCACCTGAATGCTGAATGGGCAGACCGCTGGCCAGCGTTACTTCCTGACGGTGTTCAGAAAGGACCAGTTGAGAACGGCCATCTTGCATCGGCGTGTTCTTATGCCTTTCCAGAAATCAAAAAGATCCAAACCTAATAACAAAACAATGTATCTACACAGAGCCCAAAATATTATTTTCTGGATAGGCATGGGGAAACCCGCTGCAACCATAGTTGGAGTTCATAGGATTAAGCAGAAAATAATAATCTAAATTGCATGTAATTATTGCATATGCTTCACAAATTATTTATATGATGGTGGACAAAAAATATTTCTGGGGTAAAGTAAATTAAGTTTGGAGAAGATACCCAAATAGGACTAAGTGGACTTCAGTAGGCATATTGTTGAAAGTATTAGAGGTGATGAGGAGGTGGAGGAGGAAAGCAATTAATTTTTTGCAAAATTGCTCAGATTTATTTTAAATGAGGATAATGTGCAGAACTTTATTTAATATTTTATTACGCACAGATTAAAGTATAATCATATCAAATTGTTTTTATAGTGTGAATAGTCCAAAAAATTATATTCAAATAAATTTTATGTGACTTATCAATAAACATGCCTTTGTGCCAGCTTTTTGTAAGTGTGATGCAGACATTTTTTGCTCATTTGTTCACATGTAAAATATTAAGTAAAATGAGTGTTGATGCTCAGTGAGGGCAACTGTAAGATACAATCGGAATCTTGACAAAAAAATAATAATAAATGGGAAGGACAGAATTTTCCAAAGTTAATTTAGTTTGCATGCATTTTTTTGTTTAAAACATTCATTATCTTCCGCTTTATCCTATATTAGGGTCGCAGTGGGGTTGCCCATGACCATCCAGGGGAGAACGTTGCTGGCGCTGGGCAGATACACCCAGGACAGGGCGCCAATCTATCGCTGGGCACACACTCACTCACACAGTGAGTGAGTGTGTACGCACGCATACACACTCTATTTGGGGCAATTTGGAGAACTCAATTGACTTGATCCATGTTTTTGGACTGTAAGAGGAAACCAGAGAACCTGGAGGAAATCCACGCAGACACGGGGAGAACACGGAAACTCCACTCAGATGGGGATTCGAACCGGGAATCGTGCTGAGAGGCGAACGTGCTAACCACTAAGCCACATGTTTAAAACATGCACTTGAGAATTTTATTATACAGTAACATTTTAAAAGGGCAAAGTAAAAAAAGATCCCTATGTTGCTGTCAAAACCCAGGATTAACCAGGGATCTTTAAATCTTCAGCCTAAAACTTCCAACTGAGTTTCTTCATTTTCCAAAGGCTGGGAAATATCTGAGCAGGAATTTCTAGGCATGTCTAATACCATGCACACCATCCTGTCATGCTAGGATTCTCAGGAATGTGCCATGGTGGCCTTTCAGAACTAAGCACCAGTCAGCACACCTGCCCCCGTCCCACCACCGGCCACTGGAATGGGTTCATCCAACCCTCTGTCACTCACAGAACCGGAGCGCTACAAAGGGGCCCCTGGAGAGATGCAGCACGTTCCTCTTCCATTGTGAGCTCTACTTGGCTAATAGACCCCATATGTCCGACGCTCAGAGGATCATTTTCATCTGGTGGGCAGAGCGGGGGAGTGGGCCGCCGCTCTCTGGGAGTCCCAGTCGGCAGAGACCCAGGATTATGCCCTGTTCTTAAACCTTTTTAAGAACACTTGCTGCACGAGCCACAACAAGGAGATCAGCCCGTCTCCGAGTACGTGTTAGAGTTTCGCACCTTGGCCGCCCGGAGTGGATGGAATGAACCGGCGCTTATCACCACCCTCCTACCTATCCACCACCGCTTCGACACGAGATCCGTAATGACCTAGCCTGTCGGGACGCATAGATGTCTCTTGAGGCGCTCATTACTACTGCTATTAACCTGCTCTGGGGTGGCTAAGTTACCCCCCAGCGTCCCTCCAGAATTTGTAGATTTAGCTGAGGTGTTCTGTGACAAGCAAGCCAAGCAATTGCCTCCTCATCGGGAGTACGATTGTGTTATTGATTTGGTTCCCGGCGCTAAGCTTCCCAGGGTCAGTCCTTACCCCCTATCTGTGATGGAGAACTGGGCCATGCGTGAATACATTGCGGAGGCCCTGGGGCTAGGTATCATCCAACCCTCTAACTTCCCAGTGGCCTCGGGGTTCCCAAAAAGAACTCCGAACTTCGCCCTTGCATTGATTACCGGGGTCTCAATTCAGTTACTCGCCGTTACGCCTACCCATTGCCCTTGGTACCCATTGCCCTTTGAAAACTGCGTTTGTAACCACTACAGGGCACTATGAATACCTGGTCATGCCCTTCAGCCTTACTAATGCCCCGGCCGTCTTCCAGGCGTTCGTTAACAACGTTTTGCACAATGTTCTTGAAGAGCTCACCTTAGTTTACATTGATGACATCCTTATTTATTCGGGATCTCAAGACCCATCGCCGGCATGTGCAGAAGGTATTACAACGGTTATTGGAGCAACATTTGTTTGTGAAGACTGAGAAATGTGTCTTCTATCAGAAAAAAACCCAACTCTTCTGGGTTTCGACTTGTTGCCCAGGGGACAGGGAAGGTTTGCGCCATCCTGGACTGGCTGGTCCCCACGACCGTTCGTGAGGTAAAGCGGTTTTTAGGATTCGCTTATTTTTACCGTAAATTCATTCGTTCTTTTAGTGCCATAGCCCTCTACCCATTACATATATATATATATATATGTGTGTGTGTGTGTGTGTGTGTGTGTGTGTGTGTGTGTGTGTGTGTGTGTGTAAAAGCTCATTATCATTTTACATTTTTCATACATCTGATTGTTAATAGAATGGCTTTTTCCTGCAATTTGCATTTCTGACCTTACTTTATACAATGTATGTCTGCACAACTGAACTGGACTGACTATTTAAACTTCATTTTTTATATTTTCTATCTATCTGTCTGTCTGTCTGTGTCACAACTGCTCCCTCCTCTATGTCATCTGGTGGTGGTTCTGTGGGCGGTCTTGCGCAGACGCGATCTCGCTCCAGGTCACCAGAATTCTGTTTCCAGTTTCCTGTTTTTGGTCACCTCCTACTTCCTACTTCCTATTTCAGTCCGTCTGTTGTGCTTGTTCGTCGCGTTGGTTCTCGTTGCCTGACTCTTCTTTGTGTGATTCCCGTTACAGGACTAAGCGCACTGCATTGTTGTTTGCTCTCCATCGCGACTGCGTCAACGATCTATCTATCTATCTATCTATCTATCTATCTATCTATCTATAGATACATGATTTCACTAATAGTTAAATCTTACAGTTGTCTGTGTAGTATATAGTGTATAGTGTAATGAAGTTAACTCATGTGATCTCACCTGCAGGTGCAGAAGGTCATTTTATTCATTTAGCCACTAATTTAAAAAGTATGACCACAACCATGACCTGCACAGACCACTGGAAGTGTTCAGCTCAGGAGACCAGACAGTTGGCATGAGGCCTTTATTATTTAATGTGGTGCATTTATGGTTCAGTGGCAGTGTCATTGAAACTCTCAGGTTCTCATTAGTTGAATTGAATAATGTGTCACAACAACAAATGCCCCATGGTTTTCTCAGGTTTATCAAGTGCAAGCATTCATAAAAATAATTCACTTTTACATATTCCTCCCCTTATTATAAGAAATAATTGTATGTGGTGTAAATTTTGTTTTAAACATTTATGCTGAGTTTCCAAATGTGAATGACCTTTTTACTGTGAATAAAATAATTCTTTAAAAAATGAAAATTATATTTCAAATGGTTCTATAAACAATGATTTTGAATTTTTTTCAGGGTGAGATTTTAGGAGAGTAGTGTAATGTAGTGAAGTCTCTGTTCAGAAACTGTGATTAAGGCAGAGCAGAGCTGTAACTTGGATCCATAGTGACACAGAATATCCCCTTAACACAAAAAGCTTATTGACTGAAATTGAAGCAGTCTGTGAATTGGGCACAGGTCGCATGACTGATAAGATCCTGAATTGCAGTGGCACAACTCATTCACTCACTGCTCGGGTCAATATTTTAGGGTATTTGTTATTGGAAAGTGGTCTTTTAAATTTTATTCATCAGCTATAATAAAGTTAGAGAAAAACATACATCACAAACATACAAAAATATTATGCCTTAGTGTCTAAGATGGATGTACACCCTTTTCTGGCACCCCTGATCTGTGTAAGTAAAATAGAAGATGAATGAATAAATAGTAAATGCTCAACAAATTGCACAATATTTACATGACCCTTACTAAAATATTGTGCACTACAGTTGTACAGTTCCAAATAAATGACTCTTGTTGTACAATAATTGTAAAAGTTGATAAAGACAAAAGGGATTTGTTGTTCATATAAATTTCTAATACTTGAACCTCACAATATATCCTCTGAGCAGCAATGACTTTCTAATAATTTTTAGTAACTGTCAGTCTTATACGTGGATCTGGAAAAATCTTACCTTATGCTTCTGTAAAAATCAGGTTCAACTAAGGACTTTGGGAGCATTTTTCACAATAAACAGGGCACGTGACCACTGAATGGCAGCAGGAACACGCACTCAGGGCATGGCACAGGATTATAAACTCCCTGAAGGTGCTGTGACAATCAGGTTCAAAGATATGCAGCTTTCAGAACGCCTATTTAATCCAGTGCTCTGCGCCTTTGTCTAAACCTACAGGTGTGGTAGCTCAGTGGTTTGGTTGGTGGGCTATCAATCTGAAGGTTGTGGATTTAAATCCCAGGTCGTTTAAAGTTACCATGGTGGGTCCTTAAGCAAGACCCTTAACCTAAGGGGTGCTGAGTGGCTGATCCTGTGCTCTGACCCCAACCAAGTTGGGATACTTGTAAATTGCTTTGGATTAAAGTCCTTTATTTCATGTGTGTGTGTGCGCTTCCTCATTAGCACCTCATCTTATCTATTTTAAGTATGTTTGGTATCCCATTAAGTTTTAGGTATAACCAGTGTCACAAATTACTGTCATTGTGTTTCATTATATATGTATTATGCACAATACAACCAAAATTATTTATTTATTTTATTTTATTTAAAAAAAATTGTAAATGGTGGCGGCACGGTGGCTTAGTGGTTAGCACGTTTGCCTCTCAGCGCTAGGGATTCCCAGTTCGAATCCCCATCTGGGTGGAGTTTCAATGTTCTCCCCATGTCCGCATCGGTTTCCTCCGGGTTCTCCGGTTTCTTCCCACAGTCCAAAAACATGGATCAAGTCAATTGAATTCTCAAAATTGCCCCATATAGAGTGTGTCTGTATGAGTGAGTGTGTGCCCAGCGATAGATTGGCGCCCTGTCCTGGGTCTATCTACCCAGCGCCCGAAACGTTCTCCCCTGGATGGGCATGGGGAACCCCACCGCGATATTACCAGGATTTAATTTATATTTATTTTCATCCAAAAATTATTTTAGTAGCCATCTGGCTTTTCAGCATGTTTTTAAACAAACTACTAATGCACAGTTTTGTTCTTTTAAGAGAGATGTACCATAAAGTTGTCTCATAAACATTAACAAATAGTCAATGTGAGTGATGCATTTATCTTGGAAAATAATAGTGAATGTAAATTTAATTTACCTGCACACAAATGTCTGACCATGGATTGGTGGCATCCAAACCTTTCAGAGATTATTTTGAATTCTTTTATAACCTGATTAATATCAAGAAATGTTTTATGGACCTTTTAAAAGCCTTATTTGCTGTTGCCATTATACATAACCACAATTATGCTTTAAAGATGAGCCCTTAATTGGTCCCCATTTTAAAAAAGGGGTGGTGGGGTGCATGAGAGGAAAATGATCAGGTTTGAAAATGGTACAGTGTAGCTGGGTTCCTCCTTAACTACTGACTTGTGTTGTTCTTATTTGTAAGTTGCTTTTGAATAAAAGTGTTTGCTAAATGACTAAATGTAAATGTATGTAAATGTACTACATGATCTGGCAGCAAAATACCTGCATGATATATAAGAGTTCTATGATCATTATTCAAAAAGTTCAGGTTTACTTTTAATTCCTTCTGGGGATGTGTAATTACCAGCAAGGCTATCAGTATTTGTAATTTAGAAACACCACAACTTTTGTGAATAAAAACTTATTTGTAATGTGTCGTGTTTCACAGCAAACTAGTGCAGACTCTATGATGTGGAAAACAGAAAACAAAATAATTAATTAATATTAAGCATTCCAAGAGTCTTACTTAAAATAGGGGACATGATTAGAGAAAATTAATAAAGCACTGATTAGGATTCGTGTGACTTGAAATAGGTCAACCCTGAGAAGGAACAGCACAGTAAACACTAGTGTAACACTATGGCTTTTTTGTTAGACACTTGTTTGACTAAAACTACTGTATATAATTGTATCTTCTGTCACAACTTACAGGGTTCCCTTATGACTAAGGGTGCAGTTCACGTACAAATAGATTTATTTATATAGCACTTTTTACACTAGTACATTATCAAAAAGGCACTTTACAATATTCTAAGCCTGAACCCTCAAAGAGCATGCTTGGCTCTTGCCGGGGGCCGCACGCTCGGCTCTTGACGGGGGTGCTGACCTGGGAGGGAGGGTTGGATATCTCGTTGCCTCTGGCTCTCTGGGTTCTTGCCCCCTGTCCGCGGGGGCCTCGTCTGGGGTCTCCCTCCTTCCTCCTCTACGGTGCGTGTGCAGTGGCCATCGGGTTGTGTGGCCTCTGGTCTTCAGGTTCCTGGGGGCCTTGAGTGGTCTGGGTCCCCCTGGTCTTTCCCTATCCGTCTCTGGACTATGGGAGCATGGCTGCGTTTTTTTGCCATCATCATGAATGCATTCCATAACAGGAGCACATACATACGCACATACAGAGACACACGACTGCTAATAATACAACTGGGTGTGGCTCTTGTTGTGTATAAGGTTAGAGATGTATGTGCGTGTTAGTATAGTTGTGTGGGCGCACAAGTGGGGAAGTGTGTGTGTGTGTGTGTGTGTGTGTGTGTGTGTGTGTGTGGGTATATAGATATGCATATGGATGTGTAGGTGTGTGGTGTTTTTGTGTGGGTGCATTTGGATTTTAGGGTGTGTGGGTGTGTATTTGTGTATGTTTATATATATATATATATATATATATATATATATATATATATATATATATATATATATATATATATATATATATATATATATATATGACAAGATAATGACAAGACACTGAACTGAAATAAGGACTAATTATTCAATAAACAACTAATGACATGAAGCACAGACAGGCAGGCCAAAACCAGTAAATAAACAGAGAAGGAAACGCTAACATTGCATCCGTTACACTGGCTCTTTGAAGGAGAGGATATTTCTTAGCTTCCAATTGTTGCAAAGGTGAAAAAAAAAAAACAGTTTTTAAGTAGAAATCTGAATCGATATTGACAGCTAGATTATTTACAGAAAAATTGGGTCTGAATAAAAAGTCATCAAGGTTTAACACAGTTTTAGAACCTTTGTTAATTTTGTCCTTAGGTACAACTATAAGTACCTAAGTGTTAAAAAACGTTTTTTGTCATCCACATTTTATAATCTTTAATGCAGTCCCTGAGCTTACTGAATGAACATCATTGAGTTTAGCTGAAATATACAACTGTGTATCATCTACCTAAGAGTAGAAATTAATTACATGTTTACGGAAAATTTATCCCATTGGATATCCCTAGGCAAATACGAGTGGACTGAACTGGCTCAGAACTGATAGAATACCATAGTGTGTGTTTGCATGGTCAGAAAGGTCACAGGTAAACTAATATCAATTTTGTAATGCCAGCAATGTTTTTAAATCTATCCAGTAAGATTTTATGATCTTTTTGGGATGAGGGATTAAATTGTCAAGCACTACAATACAGAGTTGCATTCATAAATGTTGCATCTTAACCATTTATCCTAATTATCTTAGCATTATGTTTATACCACAAGATTTAGAGCTTGATCAATGTTATATGTCCCCACGGAGACACGGGGAGAACATGGATCCCAGATTGGGATTCGAACCAGGAATCCCTAGAGCTGAGAGGCGAACGTTCAACCACTAAGCCACCGTGATGCTGGGATTAGCATATACAATTAATTGCACCCAACAAGGTGGTTTTACAGCCTTACACTTCCTCAGAGGTTGTACTAATGAGCTGACATCCTGATACTAATCGTCAAATATGCTGAACTGTTTATCAATATTACAGTAAAAGTGAGAGCTATTATTTATACTTTGCCAGCTCAATCTTTCACTCCAACACATATGGATTAATGTTGCTGTGTGTATGTCTACAGGCAGGATTACTTCAATTGGGTTCTGCTGAATAAAGATTCAATGCATGCATCAATACTGATTTTACTGTGTCTTTTATCAATACAACTAATAGACTTGTAAAAAAAAGTTTTCTTAGCTGCAGGTCTAGTTTCTGCTCAGAGAGGCAACAATCATTCAAATCGAACCTTATATCGATCTGAAACAAACAAGATCAAACCAATGATTCTCTATAAGATACTCAAGCATTCAAATTCAAATTAGATCATTTCTTTTTATGTTTAAGACATTTCTATTTTCATGTCTGCTACACCATAGGGTGAAAAATATGTGTAAACTTTTCCAAAACAAAGTTTAATAAGGTAACAAAAAAATCATTTTATATAACTTCAAAACTTCTATCTAGGGTTTTTGCTTAAGAGTAAATTAGGACCAAACTAAAAGCAACTTTAAGCAAATAAGTGACTGTTACACTCGCTTACCTCCGGACCGACCGGACCTTACGGACCAAACGGCCAGGCACAACCTCGTCACACCCTCTGACAGCTTGACGAGGCGGACGCCCTCTGGCTGCGTGACGTGGCGGACGCCCCCTGTGGATGAGACGGGGCAGACACCCTCTGGTGGCGTGGTGACATGCAGCCCAGTGACGGGCTCAGCGACGTGAAGCCCTTCAGCAGGAAGCAGCAAAACATTAAATAGGCTTCTTACATAGTTAGCAAACACAATGTACCTTTAGAACACTGGAGTGATGGTTGTTGGAAATAGGTCTCTATAAACCAATGTGGATATTGCATTAAAAACCAGATGTTTGCATCTAGAATAGTCATTCAGCACATGTATAAAGTGTATTTCTGATTTATTTAATGTTAGCTTCATTGAAAAAACTGCTTTCTTTCAAAAATAAGGAAAGTTCTAAGTGACCCCAAACCTTTGAATGGTAGTGTACATGTCACGACCCCTCTACTTGATCTAGGCAAAACAGGGGGTTAATAACAGGTTTTAAGCGTGATGTGTGTGTGGTTATTTATATAAGATATCTCAGACACAGAGTTGTCAATATTGTGCCTTTTAATGGCTCTCAATTATCTCTTAACACTTAACACTATCTCCCAGATACACAAGTCTCCTGCTAGCACAACAACAAACAGTCCTCTCCCAACGGCAGTAGACAGACAGTGTATATATGTCCATTGGTCCACCCCTTCGCTATGCGGATCACTCTGCAATTCGTACAATGCAAAGAAGGCGTGGTCCGACGTCATCTGATGGACGTCCATGTGAACCTGTAAAAATGACACTAGGGCGCAAGCGAGAAAGCATGCCTTCCACGTGTCAGACACCGCAACTAAAAACGTGGAACACGTAACACGCCCATCCACAATAGCAAACCTGTTTGCAAAAAAAAAATAAAATAAAATTAATAAGAGAAATTATACTCGTGAAAGTGCATCTGCCATAACATTTTCAATCCCTTTTTTATGTCGCACATCCAGATTCCAATCCTGCATTAGTAAAAACCATCTCATTAACCTACGGTTATGATTGTACATTCTAGATAAGAACACAAGAGGATTATGATCTGTAAAAAGTATAACAGGTAACGGACTGGAACCTACATAAACTTCAAAGTATTGCAGAGCTAGTAATAAAGCCAAAGATTACTTTTCAATTGTTAAATATCGAAGTTGATCCTTATTAAACTTACGAGAGAAGTAACACACCGGATGATCCGCACCAGATACATCCTCTTGGAGTAAGACAGCACCGGCTCCAATGGCACTTGCATCTACCTCCAATTTAAAAGGTCTGGTAAAAATCAAATGCCTCCTGGAACACCATAGACCATACATAGGAAACTCAATAAGGACTCAATAAGGTAGTTAACAGGTTAGTCACCATAGAGAAATTTTTACAAAAACCACGGTAATAGCCAACCATTCCCAAAAATCTGCGTAATTTAGGTTGTGTTTTGGGAATGGGGAATTTGAGAATAGCTTTTATTTTCTCTTCCAGAGGGTGTACTTGACCATGACCAACCTTCTTACCCAAGTAAGTTATAGTAGCTTGAGCAAATTCACATTTTGCTAAATTAACTGTCAAGTTAGCCTCGTGTAATCGTTTAAACACTTCTCTAAGAGAGACCAAATGGTTTTCCCAGTCCATTGACCAGACTACTACGTCATCTAAATAAGCAGTACAATTTGGTACATCCATAAAAAGAAAATTTATAGGTCTTTGAAATGTAGCAGGTGCATATATCAAACCAAATGGCATGACCAAATGTTGGACGGTTGTAACGAATGCAGATCGTTTAGAGGCTTTAGCTGTTAATGGAACCTGCCAATATCCTTTAATAAAATCCAAATTGGTAATGAATTTGGCTGAATCAACTTTATCTACACAATCATCAATTCGTGGTAATGGAAAACAGTCGGACACCGTAACGACATTTAGTTTACGATAATCCGTACAAAATCGAAATATGCCGTCTGGCTTAGGGACCAGTAAACATGGTGAACTCCACTGACTACAGCTAGGTATTGCCAATCCGTTTTTTAAAAGATATCCTAATTCTTTTCTTATTATTTCCTGTTTGGCCGCATTTACCCGATATGCGGGCTGCTTTAAAGGTTTATCTGTTGTCACTTTAATATTGTGTTGTAAAATATTAGTTTGTTTTGGTATATCTCCAAACAGAGTAGTGAATTCCTTGATTAACCTGAGGATACCCTCTCTTTGTAGGAGAGGCAAGTGTCCTATCAAGATTGGGTCATCAGAATGCAGTTGGGATAGGAATTCTGAGTTGGGTAACTGGGCTTTCAACTGATCAGGTGAACGAAAATTTAAACCTTTGTCCACTGTATCTGTTATCACTGTTGCATGTAGGAATAGGGTGCAAGGGTGCAGGTGGAATCACTTGATTAGGCTTGCCAGTTTTCTGACAAATATGGCAGCTTCGGCAATAATCACTGACATTTTTGCGAAGCGCAGGCCAAAAAAAATGTTTTAAAACACGGTTGTAGGTCTTAGTAATACCTAAAAATGCCCTGACCACAGATGATCATACGCAACACTTAATGGTAATAACAATTTGGTGGACAGGATTTTGAACATTTATATGCGATACCCATCTCTGCATTAAGACATTATTAGAAAATATGAAACCTGTTTTGTGTCATACTGATCGCTTAAAGCTCAAAAGCATTTATCTAGATTTTCATCACTCTTTTAAGCTGCAATCAACTCTGCTTTTGTTATACGGTTTTCAGGTATTGGCAAAGCATTGGCTACTGAACTATGTACATTCCGTGAGGGAGAAAAAAAAACAGTACCTCGTTCATAGGAAAAGAATCGGAAAGGTCCACAGTATCTAACGAACACCGGGCTTGGGATCTGGTAATTGCACAGGCGGGAAAAATATTTAAATCTTTGGTTATTTCATCAACAACTTCATCACTGGGCTGACTTGAATGAAATCCTAAAATGAAATCTATTCCTATAACAGGCAATTACTGTCTAACTCCGACTCTAACAATTCCAGTCACTAAATCAGAGTTCAAAAATACATCATGTAGTGGCACCTGAACATACCCTATTTCTAGACCTTGACAAAGAACATATGACCCGGTAAAAGTTTCTTCTGAAAGAGGTAAAACCCCTAAGCGCAGAAATGACTGAGCCGCTCCAGTGTCCCGTAAAATAACAACGGATTGACTTTGGTCTCCTCCATGCGGTACCGAAACTGATCCCATTGAAATAAATGGGTTATAACATTTATCTGGAGACACCATTAAATCAGAAGAAATTGTCTTAACAAAACCCACCTCTTTTTTCTGTTTTTCCCTACGTTCTTGTTTCCGTTTTAACTTGTAACATTCGGTAGCTTTATGTCCCAATTAATGACAATAAAAATATTTCACTGCCATTTGTTCATAATTAGAAGTTCTAGGTTCCCGTTGGGTGAATGATTTAAAACTTGGTTCACCACTGGCCCCTAAATTTGGTCTAGAGATAAAACTGCTTTGTGTGTGAAAACAAACTCATCGGCCAGTACCGCAGCTTGAGACAAAGTTGTTTCTTTACATTCGTTTAAATATACCGCCAGCCGGTCAGGAAGGCAATATTTAAAGTCTTCAAGTAACATAAGTTCACGTAAAGATTCCTGATCTGTTACTGTTACTAGTGGCAATCCATTTATCAAACAAAAATCCCTTTTCTCGAGCAAATTCCACATATGACTGAGAGGAGGTTTTTTTAAATCCTCGAAATTTCTGTTGATAAGCTTCAGGTACAAGTTCATATGCACATAAAATCGCTGCTTCACCAATGTCATTATCCATCCTTTCCATTAAAGTTAATTATGAACATTATTATAATTATCTTGAGCTTTTCCAACAAGTTTGCATTAAAGGAGTGGTGTCCTGTAATCTTTAGGCCATCGCAAACTAATAGCAATACGCTCAAAAATACTAAAATATGTGTCGAATTCACCTTCTCTAAAAGGAGGCACGAGAGCTATGTGTTTAGTGACAGCAAACACTGGTCGTGACTCCTCTCCAACCTCTGGACTGGAAGGGAGGGGTGTGACAGATGTTGGATCAGACAAAAAGCAGGAGTCGGAATATGGCACACTACAATCCCCAAGACAAGATCTGGGAATGAAGACCACCACAAATCACGCTACTTTTCCGGACAAATAATACAGAATCTCCCGGACAAGCCCCAACTTGTTACGACCCCTCTACTTGATCTAGGGAAAACAGGGGGGTCAATAACAGGTCTTAAGCATGATGTGTGTGTGGTTATTTGTATAAGATATCTCAAACACAGAGTTGTCAATATTATGCCTTTTAATGGCTCTCAATTATCTCATACAACTGAAATATTACCATAAAACAAAACAGATGAACATATGAGCATTCACAGGTTGTTTCCTGGACTACGGGTGGCGCCAAAGAAAAGAAAATAACAAAACATAACCTATAAACAAAACAAAAACGAAAGGTCGGCACCAGCCCCCTTACTTAAAGTGTCTATACATACAACTTCCTACGTGTTGCAATGTAGGAGCGCGCTCATCTGCCCTGTCCAGGACCAGTGAATGGGGGGGGGGGGGGTAAACAGAGGATTTTAGTCAATCACTCAGGTAAGGATTTACAACATACAAACACCGCTGTGGGGCTTCCACGTAATGTTGTAAGGTTCACGTACCGTCACTACGTCAATTAACACTATCTCCCAGATACACAAGTTCTCCTGCAAAAAACAACAACAAACTCATCAAACATCCAAACAAGCCACCACCAACGGTCAACTCCCCACGGCAGTAGACAGGCAGTGTATATATGTTCATAGGTCCGCCTCTTCGCTACGCGGATCACGCGATTCGTACGATGTGAAGAAGGCGTGGTCCGACATCATCCGATTGACGTCCATGTGAACCTGTAAAAATGACACACGAGGGCATGAGCGAGATAGCGCGCCTTCCACGTGACAGACACCGTAACTCAAAACGTGGAACACGTAACAGTACATATATACATTATTGTCGTGCTGGTGAGTAGTTTAATAGTGCCATTTGCAAGCTTGCAAAATACATTTTGTTGTAAAGAACGAGTTTACTATGGGTCAGGAAGTGAAGCGTTATTATAATGATTAGAGTTCAGCAGAGGATGCTTGCTTCTTCCTTCCTTGGGCCTCGCCAGTGGATGTCCTTGGGCTTTCTTTTCACTTAGGTCAGTCATTCAGCATCTGGTTTTAATGGCCTGGAGATCCTGACAGCGGTTGCTTTCAGTCTATGCACTATGGATCCCTGCACACTTCTTCGGCTTCTATGCTCGTGTGGAAAATCAGATGGAGACCTTTGGTGGGCGTTGTCAGTTCAAAGGGTCCAGGGATCACGTTTTCCAGTATTGTCTGTTAATTAATTAATTGGTTAATTGGTTCCTGTTTTTCTGTAATTGTCATTGGGTTCTCTATTGTCTATAACTCTGTTTTACCATCACTTGTTTTCCTCTTTGTATATTTAACACTTAATTTTATGCTCATGTCCTTGTTCAAGCATCATCATTAGTCACTCCATTTAGTTTGTGCTTGTGTGTTTTGTTATTCCATGGTGTTCCCTGTATAAAAAACCTGCTGGAAGACACAATTCAGTGCAGCAGGATATGCACACGCATACAGCATATATTGTCAGGTTGGGAGGGCTGGGCCACTCCCACCTGTTACCCGTGTTTCGGGTTTGGCCTCGTACTGCTTCCGTAGGTAGGGCCCGATCCGCTCGTACGGGGATTGGGTCCTACCTGATCACATGTGACCTGCCGGCGGTGTCTTAAGCACGTGGTTTCCCGTCCCGCCGTGCCTTTAGCGGCGTTCCCGCTGCCTTCTGTAAATAAACACTGTTTTGTTCGCTTACCTGGTCGCCTGGCTCGCTTCCTGCACCGCACCCGTATTGCGTGACAGAATGCTGACCTCCACACCGGGCGAAGTCCAGGATTCCTCTTCTGGGTAAGCGAGCGGTTTTTCTTTTCTTTCTCCGCGGTCGCGTTCCCCGGCGTTTGGTCCACTTCTGCGGTTAGCATCGCTAGCCGTGTTAGCTTCGGCGCTAGCACGCCAGCAGCCGCTTCCTCCGACTGCGGCACCGGCTACATTAATTCGGCGCTAGCCCCGCCATTAGCCCCGTTAGCTTCGGTGCTAGCCCGCCAATAGCCGCATCCTCCGGATGCAGCCATCGGCTTCTGTATCCCGGCGTTAGCCCCGCCATTAGCCTCGCTTTTCGGCTGCAGCACCGGCTACTTTAATTCAGTGCTAGCCCCGCTATTAGCCTAGTTTCTCCGCTGCAGCTCCGGCTACATTATCTCGCCGTTAGCCCCGCCATTAGTCGAGTCCCCGGCTGCAGCATCCCGGCTTCATTAATCCAGCGCTAGCCACGCCAATAGCCGTTCCCCCATTGCAGCAATCGGCTACAGTAGCCTGGCGCTAGCCCCGCCTTCTCATCCCCGCTGCAGTGCTCGCCCCCCGGAGGTTGGAGCGATGAAAGGAATCAACCGGGTCCCGGATTATGAGGAGTTGTGCTCCCTCTCTCTGCCCCGATTAAGCTCCCAGCACCCTGCGACGGGGTGGCTTTGAAGCCACTGCCGTATATTGTCGCCTTTCGCGGGGTGTTTGAACTAGTGACCAGTCGGGAGCTTTCGGAGTGAGAGAGGGTGCTGTTCTACCTCTCCCGTCTCCTGGGACCTGTGGTGAGGTGGGCCGAGGGCCTGGTGGCCTCAGGGGACGTCTGCCTCACCTCAGCGAGCCGATTTGAGGCGGCGCTCTTAGCCCGGTTTGCGCCGGCTCAGATGCCCGCTCCGTCCGCGAGCACCTGGACGTGGTGAAGCGGCAACTTCCCCGCGGGCGAGTTGAGGATCACCCGCTCCGCGAGTTCTTTTCCGCCGCTAAGGATCCTGCTCGTGATCCTCCGTGGGAGCCTCCATGCTCCACGGATCACCCGTTCAGCGAGTTCTGTTCCATTGCTAAGGATCCTGCGCGTGATCCTCCGTGGGAGCCTCCCTGCTCCACAGATCACCCGTTCCGCGAGTTTTTTACCGCCGCTATGGATCCGCCGCGTTATGTTCCGCGCGATTCCCCGCACGATCCCCCCGGCGAGTTGCCCTGGAGTGGTAGCGAGTCTCAGAGTGAGACGCGGCGCAGTCTGCGCATGGGGACGCTACTCTCCGTCCCGCTGTGCCCCGATCGCGTGCCTCCACTGGCTGTCAGCGAGCCACGGAACGCGGTTTGCAAGCCGCTCTGCTCGCGTATTGAGCCGCGCCGCGCCGCCAGGGTCTCTCCCCTCGCTGTCAGCAAAACCTCGCCTGCCGCTACTAGGGTTCCGCCCGCCTTACATGAGCCGCCACGCGAAGCTCCCCGCGGTTCTCCCCGCGATTCCTCTCGCGATTCCTCTTCTCGCGGTTCTCCCCGCGGTGCTCTCCGCAGTTCTCCTCGCGGTTCTTCCCGCGATTCCTCGATTCCTCTCGCGGTTCTCCCCGCGATGCCTCTCGCGTCTCTCCTCGCGTCTCCTCGCGTCTCTCCTCGCGTCCCTCCTCGCGATTCTCCTCGCGATTCTCTTTGCGATTCTCCACGCGTCTCTCCACGCGATTCTCCACGCGTCTCTCCACGCGTCTCTCCACGCGACTCTCCTCGCGACTCTCCTCGCGACTCTCACCGCGATGCCTCTCGGGTTCCTTTGAGCTCCACGGAGCAACCGTACTGCAACTGGGAACCATGTCGCGCCTCTAGGGCACATGCTCGGAAACTGCCACGGTAGACCAGGGGGTCCCTGTATTCAGGTTCGGCTCTTCCGCACCGGAGCCCGCATGGTGGTTGGGTCGCCCTCGCGCTCACAAGGGGCTAAAGCGCCGTCACGCACACAAGGGGCCGTGTCCTCCTCGCGCTCCTAAGCGCTCGCGGCGGCCCCGCATCCTTAAGGGGTCTCGCCGCCCTCACAAAGGGTCTCGCCGCTCTCACATGGAGGAGCCACGCCACCGCACACACAAGGGGTCGTGTCCTCCTCACGCTCCTAAGCGTTTGCGGCGCCCCTGCATCCTCAAGGGTTCTCACCCTCCTCATACCCACAAGGGGTCTCGGCGCCCCCGCATCCTTAAGGGGTCTCGCCGTCCTCATAAGGGGTCTCGACCCCGCATCCTTAATGGGTCTCGCCGCCCTCACATGGAGGAGCCACGCTACCGCACACACAAGGGGTCGTGTCCTCCTCGCGTTCCTAAGCGCTTGCGGTGCCCCCGCATCCTCAAAGGGCTTCACCCCCCTCGCATTCACAAGGGGTCTCTGCGCCCCCGCATCCTCAAGGGTTCGCATCCCCCTCGCACCACAAGGGGTCACTTCACTCACACCCTCACACGGGTTCACGCCGCCTCCGCTCCCCCGGTCACGTCGTCACTGCACGCGTTAGGGGCCACCTCGCGTTCCTTGTGCCCCCTTTTGTTTTTTTTTTCCATTCTCAGCGGGTGCCTTTGCCCCCCGGTTGTTTTGGGGGGGCGATATGTCAGGTTGGGAGGGCTGGGCCTGTTACCCATGTTTCGGGTTTGGCCTCGTAGGGCTTCCGTAGGTAGGGCCTGATCCGCTCGTACGGGGATTGGGTCCTACCTGATCACATGTGACCTGCCGGCGGTGTCTTAAGCACGTGGTTTCCCGTCAGCCGGCAGGTCAGCATTAGCTTAAGCAATAGCTTATGTCACTTCGGGTGTCTGCGGTTGTGTTCCGTTCGTTTATTCCGGCACGTGCCGCCGTGCTGTCAGCGGCGCCTTCCCGCCGATATATAATTTTGTTATTTTGCTCCCGGCACGACCTGCCATGCCTTTAGCGGCGTTCCCGCTGCCTTCTGTAAATAAACACTGTTTTGTTCGCTTACCTGGTCGCCTGGCTCGCTTCCTGCACCGCACCGCGCTGTGCCGCTCTCTCCGGACAGCGCGCACCCGTATTGCGTGATATATATATATGTTTTTCATAAAAACACATATACATACGATATATATATATATATATATATATATATATATATATATATATTTACAGTAGTGTTTTAATTTAAGTGTGTTTTGACATTTAAGTTTTTACATATGTGAGCACATTTAAATGCCTGCTACATTATTGTTGATTCATACTCTTGATTTCTATTCTATAAAAAACTCATAAAAACTGTTGGAACAAGACTGAACTTAGCATCTGTAATTAGCAGATATGGTTCTTATTTCACCTTTAAAGTTCTTCATGAGCTTCACAGGTTTCTTAAGATTAGGCATTATATCTAATCTTAGGTCTCGTACATGGAGCTTAGTAAAATTAACTACCTAGTTTAAGCCCCATTCTCTATTACTCAGTGGTTAGCCCCCTGAAGGCCTTAAATAATATTTAAATCACACAGGCTGATGGTAATTATATTTTGAATACTAATTTAACTAAGTGGGCGGCACGGTGGCTTAGTGGTTAGCACGTTCGCCTCTCAGCGCTATTCCCGGTTCGAATCCCCATCTGGGTGGAGTTTCCATGTTCTCCCCGTGTCTGCGTGGGTTTCCTCCGGGTTCTCCGGTTTCCTCCCACAGTCCAAAAACATGGATCAAGTTCATTGAATTCTCAAAATTGCCCCCTATAGAGTGTGTCTGTGTGAGTGAGTGTGTGCCCAGCGATGGATTGGCGCCCTGTCCTGGGTCTGTCTCATCAGCCCCAGAGACGTTCTCCCCTGGATGGGCATGGGGAACCCCACCGCGACCCTAATAGAGGATAAGCGGGAGATAATGAATGAATGAATTTAACTAAGTCAGCGATTGATTGACGCCCTGTCCTGGGTGTATCTGCACAGTGCCCGAAACGTTCTGCCCTGTATGGGCATGGGGAACCCCACCGCGACCCTAATAGAGGATAAAGCGGGAGATAATGAATGAATGAATGAATTTAACTAATTCCAAATGCTCTGTCTGTTTTCTTTCAAATGATGTCCCACCAGTTGCGCAGTTTTTAGACCTGTATTTTCTAATTTCTAAGCATTTCACTTATCACATAGCAGCATCATTGGTTGTCAGGAATTAATTTTGCTGGCCTGGTGGAATTACAGTAAATATTTGTAAATCAACCTGTTTCTGTAACCAATCAGATTTTGAGTTGGCTTTATAGAGCCATCTAGTGGGCTTAGTTATGGCTGCGTATTCATGCCCTCTGATTGGAGATTACTTCCAATGAGCATACATTTTCAGATAATTAAAACATATTACAGAAAAACAACTTAACTTTCAGCATCAGCTTTGATAGAACTAGAAAAGGACTTCTTAATGGAACCAATTGAACTCTTTTTAAGGAAAATACAAGGATGGAGTTTTTGTACAAATAACGCTAATCAACTGGCTGGGCTGGTGCAACCCCCCCCACCAACTCACCCCTGGGGATCATCTATTTGCTATCCAGAGTGCACGTTACTCATTTGTTTCATCAGCAATGTCTTTGGATTGGAATGTACCTTTTATCTACATGGGCTGACAGCTCGTGGTAATCGGTTGGCTATCCCGGATGTGCATTATACCGTCTAAAAAAGTGGCTGGAAAGCCACTGTGACCATCTGTGATCTCCCATTTGCATCCAGTGTGCGCATTTCTCCATACATTCTACGAGCTCTCATACTGGTTCACTCTCTACCAGCAAAGACATCGACGTTGCCTTTTTGCTTTAATTGAGAGGGTCTTCAGGACTTCTCTTCACAGAATCTCAGTCAGTCATCCTCATTTTGCTGGATGATGTTACTCCTGTTATGCATTCTCTTCCACTCTTCCACCACACTCCATCACTCCTCCTTTACTTGCCTCCTTACTGAGTGAAAAGAACATGGTAGCAGGTCAATAGTCAATTTAAAACTATACTTCACAATAAGTGCAGTTTCAGGTGATTAATCTGAAGTGCAGAAACATATTAAATGTCATATTTGGGACAGTCGAAAACACTTTACATTAAAACCACAGTGGTTTAATGTAATAAAACAATAATCTAAAAACACCAAACATCACTCATTTATTACTCTCTTTAGCCTCTAACACTTTAATTATGAATCTGTACTCCAAAAGCAAAGTAATCATTTTCACTTTAAGCCATTTTTTTCTCATTAAATCTTATTATAAGTATCTGGTTTAACATGAAATTTCTTACAGAAAGTTTGTAGTTTGGTAAGAGATAATTTATACTACTTAATGGCAATTACTTTTTGCACCAAGTTAAATTAAAAGTTTTACATTATTTATATTAAACAAATAGTTCTATGTTTTGTATAAACACTCGTATACATTTGAAAATAAAATATAAAGTATATAAGAAAAGTCCTGATAAAAGTAAATGTATAAAAAATATACCTAAAAGGGACTTCCCCTTAATTACTCAGTAAATTTTTAATACTCAGATGTGAAGAATTGTATTTTTTGTGTAATATAGAGTTTCTGACAATATCTTTGTGTATCCTAACATATAAGAACCTGCAATTATTAGGATTACAGTTGTTCCACACAAAGCTTTTGTATTTTGCACTATATATAAATAATTTATGTTGGTTTATGACATTTACATTCCATTTACATTTAGTCATTTAGCAGACGCTTTTATCCAAAGCAACTCACAAATGAGACAAGTCAGAAGTTATGCAGAAAACCAACTACACTGTAAAATAATCAAACCTGATTGTTATTTGATGCTGCGCCCCCCCCCCTTTTTTTTTTTTACAACAGGTATTTGTTAAAAAGATGTGTCTTCAGTAGTTTCTTTAAACTGCTTGGTGATTCTGCCTTACGGACAGAGTTGGGAAGATCGTTCCATCATTTTGCAGTGGTGAACACCACGGAGTGAGAATTAGCTCCTCGGTGAGGTGGAATCGCCAGGCGACAATCATCACTGGAGCGAAGTGAACGAGGCGGAGTGTATTTTGAAAAGATAGAGTGAAGGTAGGAGGGGGAAGATCCAAAAATGGTTCTGTAGGCCAGAGTCAGTGACTTGTACTGAATGCGAGCAGCTACAGGGAGCCAATGGAGGGAAATGAGTAATGGAGTGACATGAGTTCGCTTGGGCTGGTTAAACACAAGTCGGGCTGCAGAGTTTTGAATTAGTTGAAGAGGTCTGATTGTGGAAGCTGGGATACCGGCAAATAGCGCATTACAATAATCAAGCCAGGAAATGACTAGGGCTTGAACAAGCAGTTGGGTAGCATGTTCAGTCAAGAAGGGCCTGATCTTCCTTATGTTGTAAAGTAGGAATCTGCAGGAACAGGTGGTTTTGATAACATGATCAGAGAGTTTAAGGTGGAAGTCTATTGTAAAACCAAGATTCTGGACCAAATCGGTTGGGGAGATTGTGGAGCCATTAATTTGGAAGGTCATGATGGATTGAGGGTTTAGCTGGGATAATGAGAAGCTCTGTTTTTTCTAAATTTGATTTGAGATGATGGGCCTTCATCCAAAGAGATATCTCGGTGAGGCAGGCAGCTATCTGATTTGAGATTGTGGTGTCGTCCGGGGTAAAAGACAGATGAAACTGAGTGTTATCAGTATAGCAATGGTAAGAAAAATCATGCGCCTGGATGACTATGCTCAGTGATGTCATGTATAGTGAGAAGAGTAGTACCGAGTACAGAGCCCTGAGGCACACCAGTGCGTACTTAGTGAGAGTTAGAGATCTCCCCATTCAATGAAACTTTGAAGGTTCTTCCTGTGAGATAGGATCGAAATGAGTGTAGAAAGTATTTAAAGCATATGTTATGTTAATAGTTTGGGAGTTTGAGAAAGGTTAATAAAAGTGTGGTAAGGGTTTAAAAAGCCTTAAAAATATAGAACTAACAAAATGTATATAACGCCGCCACTTCGAGGATTTACACCTATAACATGGGGGGAGGTGATCTCTGGAACATAACGCCCACGAGAGGGATTACTGTAAACCAATAAACTGAATTGAATTTAATGTGTAGAAACCTCATTGATTTTCAATAAATACAGTATGTACTTTCTACATAATTTCTAAAAATAGTAACCTGCAATCCTTCCAAACTAGAACTGTTAATATGATATGCAGCATCCGCTATTAGACGCCCGGTTGGGACTTCTATTTTGAAGCCTGACTACCGGCAAGGGCGCCATCCTGCCTCACAAAATGGCTGCGGCCAGCAAATGCTGGCTTCATCTCCTGGGCAGTGCACTAATCGTTCCACCAATCACAAAACGCTGCCTAGGAGACGCAATTAGTAATCGTTGGTCTCACCTGGGTTGAGCCCTTTATATATATATACACATACATACATACATACCCCTGCTCTTAACCCAGGCGAGGCTGTGTTTTGTTTGCCATGGTGGTGAGTCAGACATGTGCTTGTGAGTTTATGTTTGCGCATGGTGTTTTCTCTTTCTGCTTCTCTTTTGCAGGAACCTGGCTGCCCAGTTAGGGACATAGATACAGTGTTTTTTTTTTTTGTTTTTTTTCCCTTTTCTGGCAGTCAGGATCATTTGTTATGCAGTTATTGAGCCCTTGTACGGCATACTTGCCAGTGAGTCGTATGTTTAAGTTTAAGTTTCTGGTTTAGGGGTCGAGGATTGGATCAGGGTCCTAGGCGTCGACGGAGCTCCTCACCAGCAGGCCCAGTTCTCTTCAGTGGTCGCTTCCCCGTTTGCTCACCCGGTTATCGCTCTAAATAGGAGTTTTTTTGTTTTTTTTTCCCTGTGCTGTCTAAATATTAATAAAGTGAAGCCTCCTTGCTCTGCAACTGGGTTTCCAACCTTTTTTCTTAATTTTTTGATCTGCTCAGATCGTTACATCTGCAGCAATTTATAAAAATTACCAAAGAAAATTTGTTACATTTTATCGTCTGAAGTAAGTTATTTTTGCATTTAGTGGTTGCAGACAGATATTGTTGTCAGACAAAACAAACGAGCACAAAATATTATGCCACAGTACACTATGAAGACAGCAAAGCATTATCCTGAAAATAATAATGGCTCAGATGCACTTATTATTCGGTACACCTGCATTCAGTTCTAAGCCGCCTGTGTATTAGGAAAGCCAAAAATTATATCAACTGTGTCCCTTGCCCTATATAGATATTGAGGGGGACACATGCACTGCCCCATAAATCTTGATGCACCTGGTAATGCTGAGCATGCCGTGAGCAGTAAGTCACCAGCCAACTGTGAGGAAACCAAAGGCCATCCATGGTTTCTCTCCATTACCATGAATGATAAAACTCCCACCTCCAGTAGGCAACGATTTGAGGAGGATTTGGAAGGTCTCCATCCAGTGTCAGTATAGGTGGTGCAGAAGCGTAGGACCAAATCAGTATGCACCTTTTTTTGTCTTTTCATTCATTAATTATCTTCCGCTTTATCCTATATTAGGGTCGCGGGGGGGTTCCCCATGCCCATCCAGGGGAGAATATTTCAGGCGCTGGGCAGATACACCCAGGACAGGGTGCCAATCTATCGCTGGGCACACATGCACACAAACACACTCTATATGGGGCAGTTTGGAGAATTCAATTAACTTGATCCATGTTTTTTGGACTGTGGGAGGAAACCGGAGAACCTGGAGGAAACACACACAGACACGGGGAGAATATAGAAACTCCACCCAGATGGGGATTCGAACCGGGAATCCTTATTGCTGAGAGGCGAACGTGCTAACCACTAAGCCACCGTGCCGCCCCCTTTTGTCTTTTGTTTATTTTATTTTCTGTTGGGTTTTATGTTGCATCAAAATGTATTTAGATTAACTAATTTCACATCCATACAAACAGCTTTTGTCGCATAGTTGTTAACATGTCCACCTCTCAGCACTGGGGATCCAGGTTTGAATCCCAATATCAGTGGAATTTTTATGTTCTCACTGTAGTTTTCCAAACCTAGTTGTCCAAGTCAACATACATTTAAACTGAATTGGCTGCTCTAAATCGTCCCTCTGTAGTGTAGTCTGCCCGAACCGTTCTTTCCTGGATGGGCACAGAGAACCCCTTATGATCCTAGTAGAGAATTAAACAGAAGATAATGAGATGTGAGATAAGATAAAACAAACAGGCGTCCTGGCTTACAGTAAGCTGCTGAAAACCATGGACTGCAAATTTGTACACACCAAACAAACAAACATCAGTATGAAAAGAAAAACTAAAGACTTGTATCAAAACGGAATCAATCAGCACATGAATTAGAAAGTTACTATAACACAAAACAACTGAGTAAGATGAGTTCCCTGCGACCCTAGTAGAGGATTAAGGGTTGAAAATAATGAGACGAGATGAGACACTCAAACACAGATGTGAAAGAAACTAAGCAAACAATATTATGTATATACAGTATATACTGTATATGGTACACTGCCTGGCCAAAAATTGTCACACACCAATATTATGTTGGACTGCCTTTCGCTTTGATAACTGCTGGAGTTAGCTGTCAAATAGTTTTCTCAAGCTTCCACAATTCATTTATTCATTCATTCATTATCTTCCGCTTATCCTCTATTAGGGTAGCGGTGGGGTTCCCCATGCCCATCCAGGGGCGAAGATCTCGGGCACTGGGCAGACAGACCCAGGACGGGGCGCCAATCCATCGCTGGGCACACACCCACTCACACACACACACTATAAACGGGGCAATTTTGAGAATTCAATGTACTTGATCCATGTTTTTGGACTGTGGGAGGAAACCGGAGAACCCGGAGGAAACCCACGCGGACACGGGGAGAACATGGAAACTCCACCCAGATGGGGATTCGAACCGGGAATCCCTAGCGCTGAGAGGCGA